>JABYQG010000006.1:1800000-1958456 GCA_022606255.1 Trametes meyenii | reverse complement strand
CCTAAAGGGGAAAAATTTCACCCTAACCCCCCTAACCCTAACCCTAACCCTAACCCTAACCCTAACCCTAACCCTAACCCTAACCCTAACCCTAACCCTAACCCTAACCCTAACCCTAACCCTAACCCTAACCCTAACCTAACCCTAACGGTACGTCTTGCGACTTTATCTTATTATTCTAAGGTCCCTGCACGTGACCGTGCGAACCTTAATGGTTAGGCGCTCTCGAAAGATAAGCAGTTTATCTCCGAGATCACCTTGTTATCTAAGCGCGCGCTTAGACCAAGGGGTGGGAACAACTTCGGCGTTTAGAAGCTAGCGCTTGCGACGATGCTATTTTTAAGTATATGCCGGTCCACCGGACTTAAGGGCATCAGTCAGCAACCGGGCCGCCTACCGGCGGCGGCCCGGATCCGATATCGGACTTAAGCATTAGTCACAAGGGCAATATCCCGAGTCATCGGGGTCTGCGCCCTTGCCGCGTGATCAATGGAAATCACCGAAATGAGCCCTGATGAGCCGTATAAAGGCGAAATGGGCTGGGGCTGAGGAAGTCCTCACCCCCCATAGGCCATTTCGCCCACACCATCACAATCGCATCATCGCAACTGCTCGCTTCGCTCGCAGTTGCTCCCCTCCCTAACCGAGACTTCTTTTGCCCTAGTGTATGCTAAGGTCCCGGTCACGTGCTCATGCGAAAAAATTACCTTAAGGGGTAGAGGCTGATAAGATAAGATAGCAGTCATCTCATCTATCATCATCTAGATAAGATAAGCGTACACAGCGCTTATCGCTAGAGATAGGGAAGTCGGGCCGACCAGCGCTTAGCTGATTGTGACTCATATGCCGGTCGCCGGACTTAAGCATCAGTCAGCTCACCCGGGCCGCCTACCGGCGGCGCCCCGGGGTCCGATATCGGACTTAAGCATTAGTCAACAAGGGATTCCCGAGATCTCGGGATTCGTAAACCCTTGTCGTGTGATCAATGGATTACCGAAATGAGCCCTGATGAGCCGTATAAAGGCGAAATGGGCTGGGTGGGGATTGATCCTCACCCCCATAGGCACATTTCGCCCCTCACACCGTCGCATCATCGCAAACGCTTCGCGTTTGCTCCCCTCCCTAACCCTAACCCCTAGGTGACCGGCAAACGTCCTCGTACGTCCCTCGTACGTGGCTCGTACGTGGCACGGCCACTGCTGTGCCCGTATTATAGTGTTAGGATATCCCTAGGGCTCCTTGAAGGCAGCGATGGGCTTAGGTCGTCGTTGGGAGGTAGCGCAGACTGGGATTGCAAGGCCGGGCAGCCATTCGAAAGCGCGGGTGCAACACCCGAAATGGCGGGCATACCGGATCAGGCGCAGCTAGACAGATGAACGACGGAAATATGGAAGAGCCTCCGGCGGAGATACATAAAGTCAGATAGTACATAGGCGGCTCACGAGCTCGAGGTAAGGCGGCGGCGACAGCTGGTCACCAGCTAAAGCTGGTACCAGGGTGGTGCCATTCCCGATGTCGGGCGTCTTCCACCTGTAAGGCAGCTTGTCTCCAGCCACACGCGTCACCCGGGCCAGACCCACGATTCAGCCGTCCACCAGCTGGTCCGGAAACGGCGGTGTAGTCCGTAGCGTGGATCTCAGAGCCAAAGACAGCACAAACCGATTGCAAACAAAGGGAACATAACTTACATGTGCAGTACATTAGATAATAAAGTAAGTCTTGATCCGCCCTCCAGATGTCGCGACCGCAGCGGTAGCAGCTAATGATACAGTAGTACTAGGTCCCCACGAGATAAACCAATCCGACGAGCGAGCGAGAGTGCATGTGCACTTATACAAACTCGGCTTTGCGTAAGTTGTGCCTGAGGATACCGTCGCGCACTGCAGAGAAGCTGGTCAGCAGCCCACAACAGTGGAGACGGACGGTCACAAAAGCGTGTGCTCACCGGCCGCGAGCGTCGACGTCGTCGCCTTCGTGTCCTGCACACACACACAAGGTAAGCAGCGGTTTGGAATCTACTCAAGAGCAACGAGACACTTGCAATGGCAGTCGTTACGTAGCCGTAGAATGGCCGTCGCGGTTGTGGCGAGTACTCCCGATGCTGGTCCTTGAACTTCTGGTGCAAGTCTACAGATCCGACGATGAGCAAGAACCACACCTCGGATCGGCAGCCCGACAGAGACGTACACTGCGCAAGAACAGACGCCGAGTTTTCACGGTCGCCAAAGCTGGGGAGATACTTTTTGACGGGCGTGCCGCTGCGGAGCTTCTTCTCGAGCAGATCGTACTTGTTCAGGAACACTGCAGATACCGCGGCCGCGGTCAGCCTATCAGACGGCAAGAACGAGAGGGGAGGCGCGCAAACGAGAGACGCACGGACGATGATGCACTTGGCTAGCAGCTTTGACTGGACGATCGCCTTCCAGAGGAGAAACGAGTCTTCGAGCCGATTGACACGGCGGTCCTCCTGCAGCAACTCGTCGAAACACGAAATGGGCGCGAGGAACAGGATTGCGTTCGCGTCGTCAAAGTACGGAAACCACGCCGCCCGCTAGACACGATGAAGTGAGCACAAACGCACACGGCCGAACCTGCGACAAGTTTGAACATACCGAGGTGCGCGAACCGCCGACGTCATAAATCATCCAGTCGCGCGAGACGTCGTTGGAAGCTAAAGACGACACCCCTATCAGCCGGCGTGTAGAGAGTGGAAGGTGGTAAGCGGCGAGGGGAAAGAACAGTGAAACACGACGTACCAACGCTGCGCTCCATGACGAGCCGGTGTTCCTGCACGCCGAGTGTACGCAAGCGCGCGCGAAC
This sequence comes from Trametes meyenii, assembly GCA_022606255.1. NCBI lineage: Eukaryota > Fungi > Basidiomycota > Agaricomycetes > Polyporales > Polyporaceae > Trametes > Trametes meyenii. Next base: position 1,955,636 of record JABYQG010000006.1, on the reverse strand, counting down.
CACATCGTCGTCGGACGGCTCGTATTCGCGCGTCGCGATGCGCTGGATGTCATCCAAGAAACTACGCACGCAGGTCAGCGCCTCAGCCGCAGCTCGGGAAGAGATCACGACGAGGGTGATGTACTCACAAGCCCGGGGCCTGCTCCATCCGGATCTTGCGCCGCCGGAGGACCTCGCGCACGACCGCGTCCTTCCAGAGAGACTGCATGTCTTCCGCGCAGCTAGCGATGATGCCCGTCGCGTCCTCGAGCTTTGACTGGCCCTCGAGCTCCATCGCGCTGTGCTCTTGCTCGCTCGCGCCCGCGTCGCCATGCCGGCTCTGGTATGCCGCGCGCAACGTCTCGCGCCACGAGTTGTTCGAGCGCACGTAAAATTCTGCGAGCCGCCGCCTCCCGGGGTCGTACAGCGCTGCCGCGTTCGCGTCGTCGACCGCGTGCGCGGGGGATACAGAGCCGTCGGGGGCAAGCTCGTCCGTAGCGGCGCCGAGGAGCTGCTTGAGGTCGGCCTCGACGCGGCGAAGGGGGATGAGGCGGAGCTTGAGGAGCGCGTGCGTGTTCGTGAATTGGATCGGGGGCTGCGCAGCGGTGTCAGAGGTGTCTCCGGGGGGATCGGACTTTGTGTGCGCGATGAGGGCGGGCACAGAAGGGGGCGATGAGGAGGGCGCGTGGTCGTGGGCGCGGCTCTGGGCAGTAGTGGGGCGGAGGAATGGGGAGGTAACAGGGGAGGTAGGATTGGGGGCCTTGGCCATTTCCTGGGAGAGGGCGTCGAGGATGAGATTGATGGAGCGGACGAGGTTGAGCTGAATGACGGCTCGCCAGGAGGCGCGTTCGGCCCGCCATGCCTTGGGGGCAAACGCGAGCTGAAAATCTAAAAAAGGGACGTTCAACAGAGGGCTTGAGCAGTGTGCACCCGAACACACGACGTACTTTTTAGAGTGGTGGACTTTCCTGAATGTAAAGGTCAGCTCGGTGGCACGTCAAAATGGCTGAAATGGTATCAAGCGTGGATAAGAAGGCGTTGGTTACCATGCATCCGCACAACATCGGGAAGGTGCGGGCATGAGTGACGGAGACGAACGGCCGCAGGCTGTACGCACGGAATGTGCGCGCCGTGGTGTTCATGGTGGAGTAATACATAGAGCGGGAATGAAGGTGAGAGGGAGGGGATATGTGGGAAGTGCGGAGGCGTGAGATGGAGGTCGAGCAATATATTTCAAGGTTGAACGAGAGAGAGAGACGCGGCAGGGGAGAGGGAGGGGGAGAGAAAGGGACAAGTGCCAGTGCATACCGGATTCGCTCTGGCCGAGGAGAAGGAGCTTGAACGCGTTCTTTTGCTTCTTCCAGGCTGCGCGATCCTGCTTGAGCCTCTCGTCGATCTCGTCGCTTATCCGCTTCGCCTCCTCCTCCACCCTGAGCCTCTGATCGCGCTCCGCCGCCGACTCGCCGGGTGGAGGAGAGAGGGCCGCGGCGAGGGGGTCGTCCAGGTCGTAGGGGTGCCGGGCAGCCATGTCGCCCAGTCGAAAATCAGCGCGGAGAGGAGGCGAAAAGGGGGAGGATGAGATGGGAGAACGCGAAGGAGAGCGCGGGAGGAAGGGCGAGTTAAGAGCGGCTGGGTGGTGGGCGCGCGAGGAGGGGGAGAGTGGGAACGGGAAACCAGCCTCTTCCGCCCGGATCGTCTGATCTCCTCCCGTGCGCCTTCCTCCGCAACCAAGTCCGACTGAAACAGTTGAGTCTGCGCAAGACGAGCGGGAAGAGGAGGCAGATATGTTCGGGCTCCTCGAGCTCTGTCGCCCGTCGCAGCTCCGGAGTAGTACTAGCTCAACGTTCAAAACCTCGAAGTGGACGAGCTGCTCGTCGAGATCAGCCGGCGGGACGACCGAGCACGAGTCGTCCCGGCTCCGACGCCGCGCTCGAGTCTCAGCCACCCCGATCCTTGTTGGGCCCAGATCTCCAGATCCCGCCGCACCGCTTTTGCCCTTAGCCTCCCCCTGCAATTCATTTTCATTATCACTCTCACCCTCTCTCAGGACGCCATCCCCATACAGCCGTACTTACAGTTACTTACGTGCTGAAGCTGCCCGACGGCAACCTCAACCTAGGACAACGCAGCAATCCTCTGAAACCGCCCTGGGCCTTCTCTGGCAACACTATTTGACTTGGATACCTCCAATATTCGTCGGCTACCCCTGCGCGGCACCCAGGACTCTCGATCGGGTCCAGGAACGACTAGTAAGCACGGTAGTAGTATCACGCACGATCCCCCGTAACCCAATATTACTTCCGCCACCGGTAATGTCGTCATCCCCACTCGCCCACCGGGTCCGGCATCGACCTCGCAATAGCGTCCAGGTTTTTACAGTGGTCCTCCTACTACGTCCGAGGCTCGTACCCGATGAATTCCGCTCAGCGGCTCCAGGTAAGCCCGAGGAACGTTGGTACATCGAATTCCCAAGGCCCGTTGGTGACGCCTAGGACACCCCCTTCGACTTCGCACTTCCGAGTCGATCTATACGGGTACCTCGCTTTGCAAGTACACCAACAGTGCTGGTACGTTCTGGCGACCGGCTCTGGTTCTGTTTTGTCTCGATAGCTTCGTTGATATCAGTATCACTCCTTGAAGTTCGACATACCAATGCGAGTGCAATTGCCTGGCACGACGTACGTATGTATCGTACTTGACGTACACGGCCATCCCACAGTCAACGTCCCAAACCTAGGCCTAGGTATAGCTATGATAGGCCCTGGCTAATTTCTTCCGCCCCTCGAGACCCGTGCTCTCTCGGCGATACGACCCCCTAGTACTACACCGGTATCACGAACCTCTCAAGACGGCTCGAATCCAAGGGCGAAGGTCTGCATTCCTGTCCTTCTAAATGCGCTGTATTTTGAAAACTTTCCGCTCACTAAGTGCAATTTTATTACTAGACAGTACGTTTCAGACCACCGTCGTACCCGGGCATACCGACCGCAATCCCTCTGCTCTTGGGGCGCAATAGTATCCGTCGGGTGATGGTAGTACTAATAAGACACATGCACCCCGGGCAAGACACTCGTGGCCTCGTCGACTTGTCTCCGCGCTCGCGAACCGCCATTCATACTGCGGATATAGTCTAGTTCGACCATGTCTCGCAACCGCACCCTACCCTCGTGTCCCCATCCCCGCGTCTTCGTTAATACATTCTTCAAGAGGGCCTAGTTGAACTCTAACTAACTGCGGCTCGTCTACTGTTCCCGACGACACAGCTTCTGATGGACAACCCCCAGGCCCCCTTTCTCGGTGCCAGTTGGCGGTACAAGACGCTGACCCAAGATTGCCACCGAGATGACACGGCACCATAGCAAGGTAAAGTAACCAATGCGTTGCGTCGCGCTTCTATATTTCGGCGGCGAATCTACGCCATAACAGGCACAGTCACTGTATGATACGGGTCCACCGTACGAGCGTCGGACGTAAGTACTAAAGTATTAAGCACCCATCGTCTGAGTCCAACGCCGGCCACTAGAGGCTAGCTGTGCTCATGACCGCGTGCGCGACGCCGTCATAGCACCGCGCGGCCTCACGCTTGCCTGCCCAAGTTATACGGGCAGCACATGAAGAGGTCCCTGCAGCCGTTGATACGAAAATCCCGGTACAACGACTCACGGAGCCCATTCGCCACATTCCCAATTTCAAGGCTTTCAGGTACTATGTATTTGGTTCTAAGTGCCGAAGAATAAAACACTCCTTCGGCGAACACGAAATTCTTCGGAACTCGACAGTCATGCATATCAGACCGGCTTTGCAAACTGGAGGGTCTCGCCGGTGACCCCTGAGTCGTCCTACCCTAATGCTTGGTCTTTATTGCGATCGAGCGAGCGGTGGGTCCACACCGGCAAACTACCAATACCACAACATTTCCACGAGAATATACTAATACTCTTGCAAGAGAATGTAGTGGAGAGCCCTGTTTTCTCGAAGGATTTACACTTAAAGCCGTCGTATGACTCGCAGCCGGACGAGCAAAACGGAACACTACGCAGCGCAGTAGTCGAATGTCTATGTATACAGCGACCTATTTAGTGAGGAGTCAACATGCCTCGAAAATGGTACTACTGCAACAGTCGTCACCGATACGAGATACGAGATACGCAACAACTACGGTCGAGGGCTCGATGGCCTGCTATGTGTACCGCGATGGTCGCTAATGGATTATCGTTGCCATAATAGTGGTAGAGCGCGAGGCGGGGCGAAAGACCGCGAGAGCAGAAACAGACCGAGATCCGATAATAATATTTACTACAAGTAAACACGAAAGCCAGCCAGATATACGAAGGGACTCCGACGGTTCAAAGGAGCGAGTCGAGTTTTGAGAGCACCTCCAGCACCCCCGCGACGAGCTCGAAGCACACGTCCTCTTCGCCGCTCATCTCCTTCTTGACTTCCTGCACGAGCCCGAGCACGACCTCGCGCGAAGTCACGCCGGCGCTACCCATCGCGATTCGCGTTGCCTCCCGCCTCCTACCCGCCCCGGTCCGCGCGCCGCCCCCACTACCGCCGGATGCGCTCCCGAACGGCCAAGCCGAAAATTCGGCGAGGACGTCGTCGCACCGCTGGAACGCAGCCTCGCGGTCCTCGTACGTCAGGCGGCCGAACGCGTTGTCGAGCACGCTCGCGGCATACGCGGCGCACACGAGGCAGATCGCGCGCATCACGCGACACTGGGTACCCTCCTTGTCAAGCGCGGCGGGGGGCACGGCGGAGGTGGTAGAGGTGAGGAGAGCGACGACACGGGTGACGACGCTCTCCTTGGTGCGGACATCGGCGACGGGGTGGGTCGCCATGTCGAAGAGGAGGAAGTTGCGCTTCTCTGTACGGAGGACGCCCTTGTCGACGAGGCCCTTTGCCAGGCGTTCGCGGACCTGTTTGAGCTGGAAGCCGATCTTCATTACGTTCCATGTCTCTCCTGCGCAGCAGGGCGGTACCCATCATTAGTCTGCGTTGCGCGGGTGCAGCCTGCGCAAGGGAGCGCGCACACACGCGCCCTCGGGGTACAGCGGAAAAGAGGCACTCACCGCTGAGAAGGTCTATCCAACTATTTACGGACATGCGCTCTTGCTCCTGGCCCTTCATCATCCGGAGGGCTTCGTCCAGGATGGTTTCTCCTGTTTGTCGGTCGTCAAGGACTTCGACGACGCGTTCGGCGAGAGGGAGTTGTCGCCGGTTTGGGTCACGGACGAGGGCTATGCGGCGGCGAAGCGCCAGTTCGATGAGGATGCAGCCACGCAAGGCGTACGAGATGTTGTCGTTCCAGAATGAGAGGTACCCCTGTCGTCCGTTGCAGTGAGCTTTATAAAATCGCCGACACGGCAAAAAATGACATGAGGGTGCCTATGTACGCGCATGTACGCTGAATGACTGAATGTGTTGCTCGAGTCGACTCCACTTAGTGTGTCCGAGTATACGCCTAGCCCTCGGCTCCGACGGGCATTGGGGCTCACCTCCGAGCAGCATGGGCGCGGACGTACGGGAATAGAACGGGAGAGGGCGGGAAGGCGGGGCAAGAATAGCGCAGAGACGGACCTGTTTGTCCTTGAGGCCAAGGAGGAGGACCTCCTCCATGATCGTTAACCGCGGAGGCTTGCCGCCTAGTCGGGCATCCTCGTCTTGGCGCTCCAAATCGCGGGGGTCGTATGCAATCTTGCTGCCGCCCTCGAACGCAGAGCCGGCGTGCAGACTGGGAGAGGTGAGGGATTCGCTGCGAGAGACAGAGCCGCCGTTGGAGGCGGAGCCACCGTTGAAGCCCCAGGAACCGTCGACGTCTTCATCGCCGGCGGAGGCGGAAGCGGGGACGCGGCGTCGCGAGAGACCGCCCGCTGAGCTCATCGCATGGACAGGGTGCGGAGGACGGAGGAGACGATGAGGAAGAGCGTGCTGGAGACGGAGAGGTCGACACTGGCGCGCGCAGGCCAAGGCTGCGGTGGCGGGCACCTTCCCCACAGGCGCCCGTGATCGTAATGCGCGCCCGGTCTCGGCATCCCCCGCCTCCTCCTCCACACCGACCACCACGACGAGCTCAGCCCCGACGCCGATGTCGGGCTCTATGCACGCTCTTTTCAGTTAGCACCCGACATAAAATATATCCCTACATTTTTCTGCTCACCTCGCGGGGCTAGCCCCCGTCAGACACTCGTGCGAAACCCAGTGGGCCGAGGTGTGTGTCTGACGTCTTCAGCTGCGTGTTCCCCGAAGCTTATCCCGACCCCATATCCTAGGAAAAGTCGGTAGCCTGTTCATAGTGCTGTGTACGCGAGACCGCCACATGTGGGTGCTGAAGTGTCTGCGATTTTTGGAAGCAATACCCGTAGCTCCAGACCCTCACCTCCCCGCTCGCATCGTCGTTGGCTCCTCGGCCCTTCTGGCCAGCCATCAAAGGTCAGTGTCTGGACGGCGACCAAATCCTCACCCGAGCCACGGAAGCCTCGTCGGCTGCCAGAAGGCAAGCGCAGTTCATCTCAAACAACTTCTTCTACTGCATGTGCCTTATTAGTTATGTGTTATCCTCCAGCCCGATCGACGCACGCGACCCAACTCGACCGCGGACACCCTCCAAACTCCCCAGTGCTCGACGGACCACCAGAAACAACCTGTCACTCGCTTACGCTAGCGCTCCGCACGCATATGCTCTGGTGCGAACGCCTCCCACCTCGCGGAAGCCCGGTAGTCTAGGGTGGTCTGGCCCAACTTTCAACGCACACCGACATCGAGGCGTCGGGAGTCGTGGTGCCCGCCACGGCAGAACGCTGCTCTCTCCTGATCGACTCTTACCCCTTCTTCCCGCCGGATCCCGACTGACCTCGATTTAGGCTCAGGGCCCGGTCACGGTGGGCCAATAGCACCCCGCCCAACATCTCGGCACCGCAAACCGCGCCTCCATCGTCACCTTCGCTGCCGAACACGCGTTCTAGCTAAGTATCAGCCCTCTTCCGGCCCTCGTAGTTTCACAATCCGCGCCATACAGAAGCGCCATACGAGTGAACTCTCGCATGCCGAATGCGTCGGGGTTCATATACGGACACCCGTCCGTTCCTATATCCTCCCCACTGTGGCAGGGCTCTGATTTTATCTATCGTACGTGTTACCGTTCCCCGAGACAAAACGTCGCTCGTGTCGCATGGGTACGGATGTATCTCACCTGGGCGAAGGCCGCCGCGCCTGATAGATCCGCGAGGACGGCGTTCAGCACAGGATGACGTGCGGGTGTGTTGATTCGAACGGTCGGCGTGAACATCGGTGCAATCAGCCTTGTGCTGAAGCACCGTCCGCCTCTACCCCGAAATGCAAACGTCGCAAAAAGGCAACCCCTCCGCCCCCGCAGTCGCACGTCCCAGTTCCGCCCTCTCTAGTGTCGGGCAAACGTCGGGTGTACTGTGCACCGACCCGGATAAGGTATGTGAAGCGTATGTTTTATTTGAACGTTGTCGCTACCGAGCTGCCAGCCTTGAAAGCCTTGTAAGCATCTGCTCCTGCAATAGCCCTAAATATACCGGCGCTGTCGTTTTAAATCGTCGGGGGGAGAACTACGAGCCAGTCTGATGTCGAAGACACATGTGAGAGGGCCGGAGATAGCCTTCCGACGCAAAGGTATGTCGCACGTCGAGCCGTCTTCTTCGAGCTTGCACGAGCACTAGCGAACGGTGGTCCGTGTACCGTGGGGCCCACGAGAACGCGCCCCTAGTTGAGGCACCCGGTACGCACCGAGACGAGCCCCCGGCCGTACCGACACGACACGTTCAAGCCACAAGCATGCCATCAGCATCACCCTCCAATTTGCCAAACGCGAGGGGACACTCGCTACGTCTTTCATTTCCGCCGGAATACATAACGAGCGTCCGGCACGTGTGCATCACCTGCACCCACGGCCGCTCTGCAACCTCCGTCGTTCTCATATCGAACGCTCGACATGGGAGGCTAACTCGCGCTTCTTCTGCGGTTCATTAGCCGAACCGTCATTAGCGTTCGCTGCGTCTCAGGAGGCTCACTTCATCCAGTCTCGCTCCGTCTTTCCCGAACGCGGCTTTCCGCGAACGAGGATCCCCATGTCCGGACCCCTGTACTAAGGCCCACCTTCTGAGGCACGTCATTCCGCCTCGTGTCTCTCGAGTTTCAGGTTGGCTGACGTTGACTTGCTTTGGCGAGGGCCAGGCGTAGGTTGCAGCGGCGCCGACTCGCTCGACGTCGAGCACCGAGACCTTCGCTTGCAAAACGAAGGCCTCGGGGCGGAACAGGCACCATTCGCTAAAGCAACACTAATCTCGAGGCCGTTTTCCTGATTCTGAAAGAACCCTCGTGTCGATCTTGCTCCGCTGCGGCTCATCACGTTTTCCTTCCCGCGCCTTCCCGCGCTGAGGTCTGGGCGGCAAGCTCCGTGCGTGACTTTGTGTACCCTCGGTGTTCACGGACGTGGAGTGGAAGGGGTTGCCTTGGCAGCCCTAGTGACCCCCTCGCAGCCGCGGAGGGACTGTCCGACCAGCCCGTCACACCAGCACGCCCTGCGGTATCTTCCTGCGACTATACGAGCGCCCGTTTCGCCGTTGCTGACATCACCGACGGGAGCCCTGTCCCCGCCGTCGGGTCCGGCGTTCACAGGAAGCACTTCTTAGTCCCCGTGCGTGCTGCTAGTTTAACTTTCGCTGGGTGACGATAAGGATCAAGTTCACACCAGCTGCAACATAAACTCGCCACTTTTCACGCAAACACTTGTTCTTTTGCGCGCGCCCGCAGGGCTTATGGGCGGTGGGTAACCACGCTTTACGGAAGGCCTGGGCTGGATGTCGCTGGTTGCTATTCAATGCGCGACATGAATTATGAGGGGCCCGCAGCGTGACGAGGGCTCGGCCGCGGGGCACGAATGGCCCACAAACTCTAAGCTTGCATTTTCATAGGTGCGTTTATATGCACTTCTCTCGGGCCGGGCCCGACGATTATTTGATCCGGCTACTTGCAGAACTCCCTCGACGCTTTTCCTCTGCGCGTGAGCCTACGATGGTGTCCTCACACGGTTGCTCCTGGCGCGCATGATTTAGCTCTGCGCCCGAGGCAGGCAGCTCGCACGACGTGCGGATCGCGGCGTCGAGGGGGCGCTGCGGTCGCGCTCGCTGTCTTTCGCAGACTCACGCAGAGTGGAAACGGACTGCCGGCAGAAGGGGTACGCCGTTACTGGGTCACGGCGGACTGTGACGGGCCGATCAGCTTCTGGTGAACGCGTTGGAGGCGTTTCTGCCCCGTCCTCGCGCATGGGCTCCCACGAGTGCCCATTTTTGATACAGGTGTGCGGTGAGAAGCTCTCTTGCTTCTTTCCATCTCTCGTCCTCCCCCGCCGTCTGACATGAGGCTCAGCGCGCCGCAATATTAATATTAACCTTCCTTTGTTTCCCTCTTCTACCCCTCGAGGTCCTCCGCGTGTGCTGGGCATACCCACTATCCCCTTCGCCCCCCCCCCTTCGTCTTCGTCTTTACCGCCGACCACGACTTCCTCCCTTTGTTCTCTTCTTGTCTTCAGTGGCTCACTACTACTACTTCTCTGTCAACCGTCTCGACGCGACGGATCCTCTAGAAGCCACAGTAAGCCTTTGTACTCTTTGTTCGTAACAGTTGCGGGCACTGACAAAGGGTGCCGAGCACAGTACACAAACGACATGAAAGACTTCGAGACACCCGCGGAGCGCCGGTGGTCAGAACTCGTTCCCCCGCACACCGCCCTTACCTTCGCCGCCATCTGGGACGACGAGCAGGGCATGGTTACTTTCTCGGGCGCGCACCTGCTTGACTCGTGTAACGACAAAGGGCACCATACGAGCTCGCCCTACGACGTCGCAGACGGTCAGTCGCAAATCCTTACCATCGACCGGCTCGCTCTGGGTTACCCCAATCCATCCGCCGGCCTGGACTCGCTCGCATACGCACGAGACGCACTTGTAGACGCCGAGACGGCGATGGACTCGCGTTCGTGCCTTGGCTTCAGCAACGCCGGGGGTCTTCGTGTACCACCTGGTATCCCTGCGGTGCCGGACAGTCCGGCCGCAGCGTCTTCGATGGCGCTCGCGTCACTTATCAACACGCCTTTCCGTAAGAGCGTGATGAAGGACCTCGTCGAGCGGGGCAAGCAGGCCTACCAGATGCGTTCGCGGCAGCCAGACGTCCAGGTTCACCACCAACACGATATCTGCCCGTACGACCTCAAGTACATGGAGCCGACGCCCCGACCTCAGAGCGCGGGGAGCAAGACGGTAACAGACGAGGGCTTCTTCGAAGATCACCGCCTAACGCGCAACACCTTCGGAACTGCACCCGTCCTCGTGGACATGAACCTGGTACGTGCGCGCTTGCGACGTACGTCTTCCAGTCGTGCGCACTCACGCTCACGCCCCGCACCTTAACCCAATCAGTCTTCGGCGTTTTCCGTAACGACGACTTCGACATCGCGCTACATCGAGGTCGATCACCCACCGACCGAGGAAAGCCTGCCCCCGCCACGGGCGCCGCGTCCGCAGAGCCAACACGAATCAACGTGGACGACCATCCGTGACGTTCAGCGCGACATCTGCTTCAACGTCCCTCTCGAAGTCGGCAGGCGACTGAGGAAGCCGCGCACGAGCCAGGCACGGTCGCCGCACTCACATCAATCCTCGCAGACATCGTCTACACTCCGTCCGTCCTCAGCCTCCCCATCCGGGACCTCCAACCCGTCGTCCCCGGCGGACCCGCGGGAAGTGCTCGCACGGCGGCATTACAACCATATGCACAGCCCTGAGCCGGCGACCCCGAGTTCATGGCGGTCGAAAGTGACCTCTGAGTCAAGTATGGACGTGATCGCACCGGCACTCCCCTCTGGGTCGAGCGGGCACCGCGCGAGCCTGCGGCGAACAAAGGAACTCCTCCACCGCGTCGTCGGCTGCAAGAGGGGCAACGAAGACGACTATTGGGTCTGCGTCGAGGTCCAGCACAAGGTCAAGCAGCGCGTGTGCGCGGTTGACCTGTAGGCCGCGACGGACGCTGCAACCGTAGTCGTGGCCGATCTCCCCTCCCCTCGCCCGCTCGCTCGCCCTTCCGTACCGGGCCGCGAGGGATCCGCGGACTCCACCGCTTCCCCGGTACGCGATGCAAACCCCGCGTGGTGCACCCGTGCGTGCGTGGCCTCGCGTGCGCGCCCCCGCCGCGCACTCCGTCTCCGTTTATGGGACTGTTTTATTTTCGTCATCGGAAGCGGGGCTGGCGTGGTATGTATGATATAACAGCAGCGCCGGCGGCACGCCCCCCGCGGTGTCAGACACTAGGCTTTCGCGGCCGTGGTCTGACGCCTCATGCCTCTCAGCCTGGAGCTCGGCTCCGTCCGTCTCCGCCATCTTCTACGCACCCGCGCGTTCATATCCGCGAACACTTGGTATACACAGAGATCGGCGATCTCTCCCACACTCCTTGCAACTCCTCCTTTCTTGGCCGCTCTCCGCCCGCCACCGCCGCGCCGTGCGCGCCGTGACGGTGGCGGTCGACCGCCGTGCGGCCATGTTCCCTCCTCTTCTCAGCGTCTTTCTCCTGATTTCCTTTCCCGTGGTGTTGTCTTATTGTGCCGTTGTTGTATTTGTACATGTCCCCCGCGCACAGTGCGCTCGATGGTCCCGTCTCTGAGCGAAAGTGTCATCCCATAACTCGTTGCTACCAGTGCAGTGCGCCCTCGTTAGGAGGACGCGCGCACCCCGCCTGCCCCCTCTGTACCACTAGCTCTTACACCTACCATTCCATCACATATATAGACACTGTAGCTACATGTGGCGCGACAAAATATACGGTCGATCTCCCTAGACACATACGCCCTTGAACGCGCCACGCACGACGGACGGCGATGCTCGAAGCCAAGGATCAACTTATTTCGCCTCCGCATCGCAACCATTTCTCCGAAAGGTAGATGGGCATAACGGCCAACTACCATGGCTGTCTCTAGTCTTCCTATAGTTCATTTCCCTTCAGACCGCCCGGCATATCAACGACCAGGCGTTGTCTATTATAATACGGTACACATTCCCAGTTGATCAACCGAGTCGGGCCCAACAATACCTCCCTGCCAGACGAATCATGAAGGGCTGCAAGAACGATACCAGTGTATATACGTACACCACTACACGCGCCGGGGCGCCGCAGTCCAAGCCTACGCACCCACAGATTCCACATCATACATCCCACATCACAGCGAGTAGCAAGACGCACGACCGGGTGGCAAGGAGCTTAGAAGCCGACTCGGAAGAAAGCACCCATGAGCAGCAGAAAAGGCGTTGTCTATCGCGACAGTCCTCTACAGTACGGTACATATCCGAGACGTCCTCCCTTTTCCCGCCGCTTCCCATTTCCACGCCCCTCCCCTCGGCCGTCTTCCGTCCCTACTCGTGAATGCGGCAACGGCGGCACGCGTCGTAAACGTCAAGAGAAGAAGAAAAAAGAAGAAAAAGAGTACTGTGACAAAATAAAACGAGACGGAAGGTATCCAGACAAGAACAGGGTACAACGGTGCGACGGTGACACTAGTGGGGTGCACGCCGACACAACGCACTGAACGGCGCCGGCGCGCCCCGCGCGCGGCGACCGGGGATGGTGAGGACGAGGGCGAGGGCGAGGATTGATGTGGGTACGGCACGTTCGGTTATGTCGAGTTAGATCGGGTTGGGAGGGAAGCGAAAGAGGAGGGAAGGGGAAGGTATAAACACATAATAGGATATATCGAGAACTTCGCAGGGCCGAGGGCGGTGGTAACCCGCGCCCCGCAGGCAACGTCCCCACGTCGGACAAAACGGCATTCGGACAACACAAGACGTACGCGGCGAACAGAAAGAGGAAAAAAGGGAATACCGGTCGTAAACGGCGCTAGGTAGTACACGAGGCCCGCGCTCGGGGCGACATAGTGAGTGAGAGAGAGAGGCAGTGACGCGCCCGGGGCGAAAAGCCCGTTCGCGGCGTAGGTCCTTATGGAAGACGGCAGAAGCGGAGAAGAAGAAAGGGAAGCGGCGGACGCGGACACGGGCGCGGGCACGGACTTGAGCTTGAGCTTGGGCTTGGAGCTGTGGAGCGGAAGTCCTCCACACACCACGGGGGAGGCGACGCGGGGCACGGGCGTGGCCGCCGTCACCGTCACCGTCACCGCGGGTAGTACATGTCGTCCTCCCACGCTTCTGTGTGCGGGAAATGGGCGGGCGTCAGCCACGATTGACGGACGGGTCGCGAAGGGGAGGAGAGTGAGGGTGAGGCGGGGATGTGGCACGGACGGGGTTAAGGGAGGAGGGGCAGGGATGCGGTGCGGACGGAATTAAGAGAGGAGAGGGGGGGTTAAGACAGACGGATAAACGGACGGACCTTCTGTGATGCTTCTCCACGCAAAGTATAGGACCGTGACAGCGGCGGTCTCGAGGACGGTCGCGACGAACGAGCCATCGATCTTTTGCGCTGCACCCTGTGTGCGGTGCGGCGTGCGATCAGCGGACGTGCACGAGAATGGACGGACAGAATACGCAATTGGTATGTTTTTCTTCCAGGGGAAAAAAAAAAGAAAAGAACGTACCCGGCAAATGACTTTGCTGAGGAGGAAAAAATCGAGCTGGCTGAGGACGAAGAGCACGGCGGTGAGGAGAAAGTACCACATCGGGCGCAACTCGTTGAGGATGCCGAGCACGACGTAGGCCATCAGCGCAAAGTACAGTATCGCCGCGCTGCGGTCACGCGCAGCGCGTCAGCATGCGTGCGTGGACGTTCAGGAGAGGAGCAGACTCACGCGCCGGGCCATATGCTGGTGAGCACGAAGAGTGGTGTGCTGTGGAGATCGACAGCGGGGTTCGAGGGTCCGAACACGCTCGTGAACGAGAAGCCTACGTCGAGAGCGATGTAGCCCGTGGCCACGAAGAAGGCAAGCACGAAGAAGTTGAACGGCTGCCGCGTGCGGAGATCAGTACGCAGTACGGGGCACGCACCCACGCAGGGGAAGTGCGGCAACATGGGGGAGAGGGTGGGCGTACGATTAAAGCGCTGAGCGTGCCATCCTCTACGACTTGAGTGCTAACTACGGCGTTGCCGACGAGTGCCCAGAAGGTGGCGGCGACGAGGCCGGCGTGGATAGCGGTGAGGACGGTGAGAGCGGTGGAGCCTTGTTGGAGGAAGGCGCCGGTGGTGATGAGTTGGAAGACGAGGGTGAGGAAGTAGAGGACGAGGAAGATGCGGAACTCGACGCGACCTGGAGGGGAAAGGAAGGTATGAGATATGCGATACGGCGGGTGAAGCGACAGGGAGAATAGCTGAGAGGCAGGAGTGGAATGGCGAGTCGGGGAGCGGGCGATCGGCTCGGCAAGTCGATGTCGGAGAGGGGATACAGGAAGGGCGTGTGTGGATGCTCGCGTGGACAGGGAGAGGGACGAGGCTGGGAGGGTGCGTGGGGCGGGAAGACACGCGTAGTGGGTACGTCTAGGTGCGAGGAACGGGTAGGTACGTTACGGCACAGGTTCGCATAGAGAGTCGCGACGAGACGAGGGCGGAGACATGTTGTGGGTGCGGATGGCGGGCAGAGCGGGGCGAGGGGGTGAAGGGAGATGGGGGGCGAAGAGAAGGAGGGAGAACTCACCGACGGCGGCCTTTCTGCGCGAAGTGGAGAAGATGAGGATGGCGAGGACGATCATGCTGAGGGCGGAAGCGATGATGTTGGCGATGTTGGCGAGAGAGCCGTCGTGGCCTGCGAGGGGGATGCCGCATTCTGGGTTGACCCCGACGGGCGCGCTCGCCGGGTTGGCGGACGGGCCAGCGAGGACGGACGCATTGTGGTGCTGGAGCTGGAACGAGCGCGGTGAGGACGCGGCGGGCGGCGATAAAAGAGGATTAACGGACCTGGCGGTAGAAGAGGTTGCACCACGGATAGGAGGGGACCTGGTGGCAGAGAGGCTCAAAGTCGCCAAAGTGGGTCATCCCGACCGCGACCGTCGACGATTCGGATTCGCTGCAGGCGGCAGCGGACTAGACCAGACGACACGACAAGACGAGACAAGATACAGAACACGCTCCTTCCTCCAGCGACGGCAGATGCACAGCGAAATCAAACACGCTCGACGAGCTCGAGGGGTATCCTAGCACAAAAAGAAAAAAGGTCAAGTCAGTATCCGACCCCGACCACGACACGGCGGTTTATCGCGCACGCCCCCGTCCCACGCGCCCGCCATCATACAAATTCCGAGCCATCAACTCGCCCCGCTCACCTGTACGCCCTCGTCTCCCCCAATTTCTCGCCGCCTGCAGCTGTCTGTTTCTAAACCGTCGAGAGCTCGTCGATGCCGAGGTATGTGTGTGCGCAGGAAAAACAAAGCCACAGATCTACGAGAGTCGCCCAATCAAATCCGAACAATAGCAGGCGCCCGTGCCGCCACAGTCCTTGACGACCGCTCTCTTGTCCTCCCTCCTCCCCGCTCCTCTCCTCCTCGCCCGCCCTGTATTTCACATAAGCCCGGCCTCTCCGCTCTGCTCCCAGTCACTCCACGGCGAGCCTGTCCAACCGCTGCGTTTTCCTCGATCTACTCGACGTTGGGCCTCGAACTGTACCCACTTAGCGCTCTTCTCTGCCCGGCCGACTCTCGTCCGTTCACAACCTCAAGTGTTCGTACTTTATCCACATTCTCCATTGGGGAAACGACAACATAGCGGACGATGTTGCGTACTCACTCCAGTCATACGCTCGTCTCGCTCCGGCGCGTTCTGCCGCTTCTCAAGCCTCTCGCTTAAGCTTTCGATCGTCGCCCTCTACCAACCACCTGGGGGTTGACTACCCTCCATTCGGCCTAGGCGGCGATGCAGGAAACCAGCGCCCGGCTATGTGTCATGTACGCCGGGTACAGTGCTCTCATTGTTCGTGTGAAAGTCTACATACCACGAAACTGGCTGCTCTGTATCCTCGGCTTCTAGGCGGATATTGTGGAGTTGGTTGGGCGGACTCCAACTTGGACTCAGTGCGCAGATGCACCCCTGCACCGACACCTCCGTCTGCGAGCGGGCTACATCCACGGTGCTGCACATACGCGCTGTCCAGTACTACGGCACGTCGCTGAAGGCGGGCTCTGGAACTTCACGAGCTGGTGCAGTGCCCTTTGCAGACTCTGGAGCTGTCAATGGGATATGCTGCTGGCCGGTGGATCGCACTGTAGCATCCCACTCTGACTCTGACGTGCATTCATCCAGCATCTCGTCATACTCCTCGGCGTTACACGAGGCTTCTCACATGCTCTCTGCTCTACTCACGCCGGGAAATGGCCACCGTACATCAACGCACTAGCGTAGACATACTCTGAGGGGCTTGTATCAGGGCGTAATGCGTGAGGCCCGTCGGAGGATGTGTAACGATAGTTGGACATGTGGAGACTTTCGTAATTAAAGGGCGCTGCGGCCATCGAGGCATCGGCGCGCATAGGGCCATAATCATATCGCACTTCGAAGCCTAAAGGGTGTACAATTCCACCCGATGAACGACGTATCTTGTGCGACGCGTCCGGGGGCTCCGACTGTATGCGCCTCCGGAGATGCATTGTAGGAACTTCGTAGCCACACTTACGCAACAACAACAGCCCCCAAACCCGCAGGGCACTAGCAGGGCTTATCGAAAGCTAGAATCAAAGGATGGCCGATCTCCGTGGCCCTTGGAAACAGTGGTCGTCGAAGAGCCGCCGACACCGCCAACCACGATGTCGTACATGTTTCTGTAACGCCCTAACGCGGGCCTACGGATAACAATTGCAACGACTCATGAACAGTGGTTAGGTTCGGTGCGCTTGTGTACGTACTTCTTGTGGCTGAGATGTTGCAACTTGTTGCCACGCCAGTTGCAGAGCATACTGAAGACAAATGCCACGATTTGACCTTGCCCAATCTACTGCCTTCCAAATCCGAACACTGACAGTCACCCGCACCGCCACAACTTTACCGTCTTCCAACCTCACCCCAAGTCCTCTGGCATACCTGAGAGCACGGTGTCGTGGGCACCAATCCGACCTCGCCTCCACACTGTACCACCCTCGCGGTGTAGTCCTAGTTATGGCGGGCTACGACGACGATGCTTGTACCGTCACTTCGGGTTGGAATGTAAATCGACAGATTCCAAGTGAGTGTATCATAGCCGCACTACGGACACTCCGGTTCGCGGCAAACCCGCATAGGTTGTACGGTGTATTAAATTTTCCAAATCTACGGTATCACAAATAAAAGGGTATACCGTACACGACAGGCGCTGCGCCCGTCAGGTACTTCAACTTGCAGCTCTCTCTCGCCTTCGCGACCGCGCGCATTACGGAGGTACGGCTACCAGCATTTTCATCAGCCCGCCACTGTTTGACTGTGTCCGTGTTCAAGCGAAGGTCATCAAACACGGACTGCGAGAACTTGTCAATATCGCGGTCCGTGACATCCCATAGGTTGGCGACGAGCGTCGGGCTGAGAGTAATAAAACTTGTCAATCCCAAGGCAATAAGTCCACAACTTCGACCAACGCACCAGCCTGCAAGCATGTAATGGTACGGCGTGCCGACCCGGTCGAAGTCTCCCATGTACTTGAGCACGCCCGATGAACATCCCCAAAGCATCGTCGCCGCACACCTCGGCAGGTGACGTATCTTGTGGGAGCGGATGTATTGCTCGGCGCCTCCATGGCCAAAGTAGCTGCGAGGATGCCAAAGTCAACTCGGCACGCTGGCAGCGAACAGGCCGTAGCACTCACATCACCAGATCGCGGTTCGTCAGGGCGTCTACGAACTGCTGCTCGCTCGGGGCATGGCCGACGACACCATCCCAGCCCACGCTCTTCATCTCCTTGAGCCAGCCGGCGAAGCGACCTTCCGTGCCCTTGAGGTCACCGCTCGGGTTCAGCACGAAGTACGTCCTCCTCGGGTCGACTATAGCCTGGTCGACCAAACCTTCTTGCGGACGTCCGTCTTCCCACTTGCGCCAATGTGAGAACTCGAGCCGATCGAGGAGGAAATCCATACTGGGAATACGGCTGACGCTTTTACCCCTCAGCACAGGGAGCGACTCCCACGGGATGCCCTGGACGTTCTTGTCCAACACAAGGAATATATGACTGTCGTCGTCGTCCTGCGTAGCACGCCCCTTGAGCCGCGTCGCATGCTCTTCCAGCGCATTTCGCAGCTCGACGACGACTTGGTCCATGTCGACCTCGGAGATAGCCACAGGGACGCCGTGGAACTGGTATAGGTCCAAAATGAAATACACGAGGTCCTCGAGTTCCTCGTCGCGGCAATTGGGCGGGAGTGTGGAGAAGCACTCGAGAAGCCCGTCGTCGAGGCCGATGCGCGACTTCGGCTTCTTTTCCTGGAACACGAGGCTACCCTTGAACACCGCGTCCAGCCGCGACCTAAGCGCCGCTAGGTCGTCTGGGTGCGCGTCCGGCACCGGTGTGAAGATGGTCTAGAAGAACGGCGCGTTAGTACGCTCCGTCGCGCATCAGATAAAAGGGGTTGGACCTTGAACGCGCCGAGCCAGCAGAATTCAATGTCTGCCAGCAGGTCGCGTAAACGCGTGTCGAGCTCCGAGCGCGTCTTCCACCACGCCACGCGAGCGCCTTTATCGTCCTTCTTCACGTCTGCGGCCTGCCGAGTCCCCTCGTCGCTCAAACGGATGATCTCCCGAAGTTCGCCGAGTGCATCGTCGTATGTGAGAGGCTCGTCTTCCTGGCCTTCCCTCCGACCTTTCAGCGGCAAGCAAAAGATAAGCGGCTTTCGCCCCGCGCGCTGGCGCGTGACAAACATCGTATGCCGGTCTTCTGTGATGCTCACGTTGACGACCGTCCAGTGAGGCGGCAGCTGGTCCGCTTGGTTGACGGACATCTTCGCCACATCGAAGCACTGGATTTCATACCGCTTTGCAATCGACTCCCAGTAAGACTTGAGGTCAACATCATCCATGGGCTCGTCGTCCTCGGAGTCGGACAAAATGGAATGGGTGAACCGCGTCACCTGTTTCCGCTTCGGCTGTGGTGGGAGCGGTGACCCGTTAGGAGTGATCAGCGGCCACTGTAGGTCGCCCATCGCATTCAGGTTGAGGAACTTGTGCCGAATGACGTCGAGCATCTCTCTCCGAAGCGTCGTCACCGTAGACGCATCTGATACTTTCGGTCAGCTATCGGAATGCTACAGCTTCGCGAACCACTGACCTAACAACTGGGCAGCCAAAACGGGTGTCTGAACGTCTCCGCGACCCAAGCTTGTCCGGAAGGTTCTGATCAGTGCGAGACAAACTGCGGCCTCGCGTACGGACGAGACGTGTCCCCTGCGGGCGATGTAACCCATATGCTCCCAAAACAGCTTTTCCGCAGTAGCCAGGGTCTCCAGCATGTCCTGCGACGCTGAAGACGGGGCGATGTCGCCTGACATTCCCATAGGGATCGTCATTGCTGTGTATGGTTAGACTGAGCTCGCGGGATGCCATAAACCGAGACTTACCAGACTCAGCAAGGGAGCTAAGGAACATATCGGCACGGAATCGTGAGTATACCTCGTCGAGCGTGAGCTTTGCACGCAAGGCGATCTCTTCCGCCTAGGTGACATGGTCGGTCAATAGATGGTGGGTCTAGCTGTACACGAGCCCGCGTACCTTTGCGTCTGCGGTCTGCGGAAGCTTTGCAAAGCGTTGCAGAAGGCTGTTGTATTCTTCACCAACTTCATGTAGGAGCGAAACTATGAACAATCGGTTAGCTAGACGAACAGGGAAGAGCATAGGCGAAGCCTACTGTGATGCCTCAGCAGTCTTGCGAGCAGGGTTGGCGCGAGAATGCTCTCGGACATTGACGTTTGAGCATTCACGCCCCTAGGCGAGGCGACAAGGCTCTTCCTCGCTCTACATTCATTTTCGTCAGCCCTGAACTGCTACACAGACCCGTCCAAATGCACTTACCCGCTCACCCCGTCAAAGGTCGCAAACACGGCACCCAACTCATCCAATAGGCTCATCGCTTCCTCGAACAAGACCTGTGCGCCCTCCCGATCCGCGCTCAGCTGGCTGCACCGTCCCTGTAGCCTCCTAACATCAGCTGCGTCTGGACCCTTGAGGTGCACGACGAGCGCGGCGGCGTCCACGAGCGCCTGGTGGCCCTCTTGTAGATGGCCAAGCTGGATCTGCAGCTCGCCGCGCTGCGCGAGTGCGCGGCCAACCATGACGGGTGCATGCAAAGTCTCGGCAAGCTCCTTTGTCTGCTGCGCGAAGAATTCGGCTTCGCGGGCGGAGCCCCGTGCAGCGTACGCCTGCGAGAGTGCGAGCAGAGTAGAGAGCAAACCTTCGGCGAGTCGCCAACCGGAGGAATCAAGGAACGCTTGCGCACGGGAGGCCTGAGGCGAGAGTACCCGCATTTCTTGGACTTGGGCAATGGCTTGCTCTTTCGTAGACGGTTTAGGCATTACAAAGGGGTTGTCCTCGGTGGCAGGTTTAGGGACTGACGGCTGTAGTCGGGAAAGCGTGTCGATGGCGCGGTTCCACAGCCGAAGCGCCTGAAGCAAGCCTTCCAAAGATGACGTGGGGTCATCCTACGAGACTATGAGGGCTTTGAATGTTGCCAGAATCCGAGCACTTACTCTTGCATCTTGAATGGCAGCGTACGCCAGCGCAGCCTCCGCAGCGCGCTCAAGCAATGCAGCACGTACCCGTATGCGTTGAGCGGTAGGAAGACTCTTCTCCTCGATCACGAAGTCCGCCGCGGCAGCGACCGCGTCGCAATAAGTCACGGACCTTCATACGCCACCGTCAACGAGATTTCCACGATACACTGCCCAAGACTTACGCCTTGAGCACCTCACCGGTTGCAGCCTGTGCTTCAGCATAGCGCAATAAGAACAGGATGACCACTTCCTGGGGGAGTGTGCCACTCCGTATAGCAGGAAGCACATGTGCAAGGACCGACACGGCCTTCTCCGCCCTTCCAAGCTTGACGTACTCGTGCGCCGTGTCGATCGTCAACGAGACGTACACTAGTAAATCATCAACCGGGTTGTACAGCGTCGGCCAGGGGTGCACTTACCTTCCGACGCAACTCCGGTATGCCGCTCAGTCAAACGGCGAGCAGCGTTGAGCAGCTGGATGCGGGCCAGGACATGCCCTACTAATCCAACCAGGTGCGAAACCATGCCTGCATTATCCTTGGTGAGGACTCGACAACCACTCACCGCGATGAAAGGAGACCTACGGATCAGCCTCACAAGTCTGTCGAAATCGTCAAATTCCATCTTCCCCTGCGTAGCCGCGGGCCCGCTCGCTTTCGGCGAAGGCCCCGACGCCGCGTTCAACGAGACAGGGTCCAATGCTACACAAGCAGACGTCGCCGTTAGCCCAACGCACGCAGAACCCCCTACGTAGACGTACCCCTCCTCCGCATAGGCGTAACTGGCGGCGCAACAGAGACTGTCTTCGTTGACCTTGTCCTTGTAGGCCCTGTCCTTCCTTTCGCCGGTTCCCCCACTGCTGCCCTCGTCCCCACTGCGCCTCTTCCCGTTCTCCCTGTCCTCCTCAGCCCTTTCTCTGCCTCTGGCGACTTACCCACACCCAGCGATGCCCTCGAGGTCGCAGCAGGGACCATAGCCTTGAGGATCCGGCAAGCATCTTCGGCATGCGCGACGACGGCAGCAGCAAGCGCGGGTGTGCGAGCTTTGTGCGCGTGCGCGGCGAGCCAGAGGTGGGTCGCTGCGCGGAGCTCGGGCGAGAACCGCGCGAGAGACGTGTCGTGGCCCGTGTTCTACGTCGGTCGTCAGCGTCATCTGGGCTTCGAAAGTAACGAACCACGTACCGCATCCAACAATAGCGCCAGGATCTGCTCCGCTAGCCGTTTCACATCCGCATACTGTTCCTCCCCACCCTCGGCATAATACAACATCTCCAGCTTCTTCACCAACACCCTCACGCATCGCACCGACAGCCCTGTATCCTCGTACACCCTCTGCGCGCCGTCCACGAGCGCGCACAGCACCTCCCGCACACCCGCCTTATACTTACATTCCTCCAAGTTCGCGAGCTGGCGTTCCATCAACGCACCAACGACACTCGCTTGGGCCCTACCACGTCCCGCACTAGTGCCAGCCCCGGCTCCAACATCTGGAAAGTCGGCCCACGCCGCGACGGGCACCTCTGCTGGGGCACGGAACAGCTCGCATGCAGCCATATACGTGACCCTATCCACCAACGTGCCAAGGTGCTTGAGCGACGATGCGCCCTCGCCCTCACCATCGAATAAAGCGCGGATCGTTAACGACGCCGCGCGGGCAGCGACGCCATAGCGCGCGTATGGGAACGCCTTAACGCTCCGCACGAACGCGTCGTACGCGCGCTGCCGGTCGCCTGTCTTGACATGGCACACACCGAGCAGCTCCCACCGGCGATACAACTGCTCATCCAGCAGCCGCCACGCCTCGCCCTTCGCATCCTCTCCTTCCCCACCACCCGCCGCCTCCGCTGCGGCGCGGTAGGCAGCGATCGCGTCCTCCGCAAGGACACACGCGCGTTCCAGGAACGGCACCGCGTGCGCGAGGCGTACGCCCTGATGCAGCTGCAACGCGAAGCCATAGTGCGCCCCTGCGACGCAGCGAGTATAGTTTGCAAGCTGTGCGGGGGACAACGAAGGGGTTGTAGGGGAAGAGGCGGCATGCGAGACAAGCACGGCGGCGCGCTCGACATATGTGCGCGCAGTAGAGTAAGTATCCGGATTGTTGGGCGCGAACGTGGCGCGAGCGAGCGTGAAAAGGCTCTCAACGCCCCCGGTGACGATTGTAGACGTATACACGTCTCTCTGTGGATATGGTGAATCTCTGGTACGCCGCGCGCGCAAGCCGAGCTCACCTTCTCGCAGAGTAAATCAACGATCTGCTCCAGGACGTCGCGAGCACACTCGCGTACGGCCGGAGGTGGAGGGTCTACGCCCTTTGGAGGTTCGATGATCTTAATGGCTGCGCGCCGGAGTCTCTCAACACCTCGCTTAACGCGGTCATGCTCGTCACCAGCTTGGATGAACGACGGGCCGCAGCGCCCAAGCGCGCTCAACGCGTCTCTCAGCTTCTCAGCGACTTCGACAGAATGGTCTGTGTAAAGGATGGTGGGGTGAGGTGGAAGTCGTTCGTTCCTGTGCACGAAGGTGCGGCGTACCTGACCATGCCTCGAGTACGGTGAGTGCACGGGCTAACGTGGTAGATAAGGCGGACGCCTCAATGACCGCGCGGTCTTGGTCCGAAGTCGCGTCGTTGTGCCCGTCGGAACGTTGGGTGTATCGGCTAATTTGCTCGAGTGTACGCAGGTCACCAGCCTGGGCAACCCGTTATGAACGGTCCCAAACGAAGGTCTGCGAGTTCTCCAGACGCACCTGCTTCGCAAATCTACTCCAATACTCGCAAAATCGGGCGTACGCCACCCCGGACATGAACTCCGTACAATCGTCACGCTTCTCTGCGCACTCGATAAGGCGTGCGGACTCTTCCAAAACCATTTTAGCCCCTTCTGCAGGCTTGACGACATCAGAATTGGCGTACGCGGCGGCGAACTTGATGGCCTGGTCCCAGAAGGTATTGGGCGAGATGACAGAAGGACGAGTGTGTGCGAGACAGAGCAAAGAATACATGCGCAGTGAGTAGACATGTGCGGCGGCCGACCCAGAGGACGATGCAAAGCGAGAGACCATGGTGTACGCTCGAGTGAAAAGGTAGTCGTGCTGCTTCTCGGGCAGATTCGAGAGGGTGGGTGCCCAAGCAAGAAGCGTCGGTGAGGTGCAATCACGAAGAGCAGGGAAGAGCGCGTTGAAGTCAGTAGATGTGTGCAGAGCGATAGTGAGGGTGTGCAAGAGATACGATGATATGAGAGTTAGATGGAGTTCAGAGAGAGGGCCGTCGTGCAAAGGTAGAGAAAGCAGGTCTTTCGCAGAGGACGATGACGTAGACGGCGCGTCGGGGTAGTAAAGAGATACGAGTGGAATGCGCATGTCTTGAAGGATGCCGGACGCAGCATGATACTTGCGGGGGCGTTAGGGCAAGCCTGGCATACGGAATGGAGAAAGGACGAACCATTTCGAGGGCGATGAGTTTGGCGACTATACTGGATGCAGCGCGCTCGACGTCGACCTCTCCAGAGCTAAGTTTGCGGAGCGTGGAAAGCTCCTTGCGGGCGGTGGTGGCATGCTTGACAGCAGAGGCGGAGGTGGATTTGTCGGACTTTGACTGGGAGGCCTTCCATCCCGACTCTGCGATGGCGGAGAGGCTCTTGGAGGCAGCATTAGCAGCGCGCATAGCGTCTGCCTTGCGCTGTGCGAGCGTTACATCTGTCGCCTTGGCCTTTCCCTTAGGATCGGAAATGGAGAGTTTGGAGGCTAGTTTGTCTGCGAGGTCGTCGGGCGAGACCGCGGACGGTGGTTTGGCAGACTTTGAGGACGAGGCGGCGCGTGTGGCGCGGGCAGAGGTGGTCCGTGTCTTCGTCGCGAGCGGCATGTCGTACAGCGCAGGGTACAGACTCAGAGAGCAAAAGGTCGAAGCGGAGCAGAGCGGAGGAGGAGGAGAAGGCGAAGAGGAAGGCGTGGCTGGGCGACAAACCGTGTGCATCATCACGCGCGTCCTCCCACGTGATCGTGCTCTCTCCCTCAAACCGACGCGTCAACGCATGCCAACAACGCGTTTTCCTCCGACCGCGATGACCGACGCCCCGCCCCCGACGCGTCCGCACGACGAGCAACAGTACCTCGACCTCATCCGCACCGTGCTCGACACAGGCGCTGTCCGCCCAGACCGCACAGGCACCGGAACGCTCTCCCTCTTCGCGCCCCCCAACCTCCGCTTCTCTCTCGCGGACAACACCCTCCCCCTCCTCACCACCAAACGCACCTTCTTGCGCGGTATTGTCGAAGAGCTCATCTGGTTTGTTCATGGCTGCACGGACTCTAAGCAACTCTCCGCCAAGGGCGTCAAGATCTGGGACGGCAACGGCTCCAAGGAGTTCCTTGAAAAGCGCGGCCTGGGTCACCGCCGTGAGGGCGACCTTGGGCCCGTGTATGGTTTCCAGTGGCGGCACTTTGGCGCGCAGTACGACGACTGCGATGCTGACTATTCCGGCAAGGGTGTCGACCAGCTCCGGGAGTGCATTCATAAAATCAAGCACGATCCCACAGACCGGCGCATCATCCTCACCGCATGGAATCCAGCAGGTATGCTCATTATCCTTCTCCCCTCCCCCCACCTCCATTTTAATCTGACTTCTACACACAGACATCCCGCAAATGGCCCTCCCGCCGTGCCATATGATATGCCAATTCTACGTCCATCTCCCCCCAGCGGACGACCCCACCGCGCGTCCTCGTCTCTCCTGCCTTATGTACCAACGCTCCGCAGACCTTGGGCTCGGAATCCCGTTCAATATCGCCTCGTACGCGCTGCTCACACACATGATCGCGCACGTCACCGATACCGTTGCCCATGAGCTCGTAATTCAGCTTGGGGATGCGCACGTCTACCGCGACCATGTCGATGCGCTCCGCACGCAGCTCACACGCACGCCGCGTCCGTTCCCGAAGATCAGATGGCCACGAGAGGTGGGGAGCATCGACGAGTTCACCGGCGAGGACTTCGTCGTTGAGGGGTACGACCCGCATCCGACCATAGCGATGAAAATGAGCGTCTGAGAAGGTTGAATGGGGGATCAGGCTGTAGGTTTGGTTTAGTTTGGGACGAATTCCGCTGTTGTATGATTCTGACACCATTAATGCGATGGAAAGAAATGCTAAACCTTCGAGCAAGCCTCATTGTAACAATCAACCATTCGTACTGGAGAGAATCAATAGCAGGTTTCTTCAAGGCCTAATGGTCTAGAAGTATGATACTCGCTTTGGGTGTTTACCGATTGCGAGTGGTCCTGGGTTCAATTCCCAGTTAGGCCCTTTTTTCGGTAAAATCTTTGTCTTCGTTGATATTGCTACACTCATGCTACCACTTTTTTTGCAAACCCGGAGCAGCCTGCGCGGTATTATTTCAGTGCTCAGACCCGCGGAATTTTGTACAATCACGACGTCGGCGCTTGTTCTGTCAGACAACCCGGCGCCTTGGCCCTTCGAGCGGCGTCCGTTACCTCAACTTCTCCAATTAGTAACCGGTGTTCATTCATCTTCATTACCCGTCTAAACGACTTGTATGGTGACCCATGTATGCCACGGCGCATCGAGACGTAAACTCAATACACATTGGCTTATCATCGCTCAGTTTACAGACTCAATTTTTCGCAAGCACAGGCCAGTTTCGTCAAGAGGCTCGAAGTCGACCGCCAGTGCTTCTTCAAATTAGATCAGGTCAGGATGACTTTTTCAGACGGCGGAAAGGGACGTATGTAAAAGTAAACAATCTTGCAGTACGTAGGCATAGGTTCACAAAGATCGCCGCTTTCAGAGGAGAGATAGTACCTCTCTGAATGGTGTTGACGTTAACTATACTCACTGCTTGCATTGACGAGGCCTTTTGCGACCCCAAGGTCTTGTCTCCCCACTGGATTCTTCTCGTTCACCATGCGTGATGACCACCGCTCACAAGAATGCTGATATCCGTAGGTTAGTCGCATGGTTCTATCAGTTACAGCCCGCACTACGGAAGCACTTACTCGCTACCCGTGCAGAACGTACTAGCGTCGCTCGCCAACCATACTGCCGCTCCGCGCAACTCGTCTGGTCGTCCAATTCGGCCCATTGGGTTGTTGTTCTCCCATCGCTTGAGCAGTTCCGGCTTCTTCTGCAAGAATTGGTGCGTCATGCTACGCACATCGCAGTAGATGAACGCACTTTCACGGTAGACCGAAAGTGAGTTACGAACCTGGTGTTGATGTACCCCGGGCTAATCGTGTTCACACGGATGCCCTGGGGAGCAAGCTCACACGCCATGCTGCGTGCCATCTGCAGCACGGCCGACTTCGACGTATTGTACGATACCCATGGATGACCCTACGGCTCGAGGTAGTAAGTGCCCGTCTTCAATAACTCGGCGATGGAGATGCTGCGACATACCTGGTTCGCACCGCTTCCGCTGATGCTACCAATCATAATGATACTCCCGCCGTTGTTGAATTTGGCCATCTGCTGCCCTGCAGCCTGCGCAGTGAACAAGACGCCATTAACGTTCACGGCTATAACCTGTGATCAGGTCAAATTTGAACTAACCCCGGGGAGAAAGTATAAGCACTTACGTCCTTGAACTGCTTCCCGGGGTAGGTCAAGCAAGGCGTGTCACCCTTGAGAATGCCCGCCGCGGCGACACACACGTCCATCCTCCCCTCCCTGCTCCCAATGGTTTCTCCCAGCATCCACATCGCTTCCTGCGACCGCACACAGGTGTTACACAGATAGTAGATTCAAACTCAGCGCACCTACCTGGTTGGTGACGTCCGCCTCAATGTATTCCAGTCGCCCTTCGCCATTCCTGCCTTCCATCTTACCGAGATACGCCTTCGTCTTCACAAATTCCTCTCCGGGCTCTTTGGGGAGGTCAACACAATACACGGCTCGTGCGCCCGCCTCGGCGAGCGCCATCGCCATCTCGAGCCCAATCCCGCGGTTCCCGCCCGTTACTAGCGCGACACGGTCTGTGAGTGCGAACTCGTACTCAAAGAGAGTCGGGGTTGGCCCTAGGTAGTAAAATAAGGACCCTGTGACCGGTCGCAGTCGTGGACTTACACTGTGCGCCCCAAACACCGGTAGGTTGTCGAAGAAGCTTGGTGAAAACCCCGTTTTGCGATGTTTTATGGTGGTTAGTTGAGCGTGGTGAATGCCATGGTAAAAATGTCTAACGCGTGAGACGCCGCTTATCTTGGTGAAGTTTACCACGTCGAAAGCGCTCGCTCGCGGCAGGCGAATATCACCGCGAAACATGAGTGATTCCGCAGGTGACAAGGGAGAGGCATACAATGCCCTATGCACACGCGCGCGCCGCCGCGGCGATTGCGAGCTCGTTCTAGTTAACGTTGCGGCCGCGCGCACGTGCATAGACTGACATTGGGCTACTGCACTGAAAATATATCATTTGACATCTATTGTATACAGACTCCGACGACTCGACGCGAGCACCAAGATATCCGAGTCGCATGCATGTACTACTACAAAGCTGCACCGCCAGCGTCCTCCCCCTCCTCTCCGGAACCATCGTCAGCATACAGAGCGCGTGAGAGGGACCCACTGTGGTCGATTATTGCCCACCGTCCTCGGTCCCGCAGTCGACCCACCAAGCACTGTAACCCGCAGTACGCATGGCAGCCTCAGCGAGATCAGGAGACGTGCCATCTGCCTCAGGCTCTTCGTGGTCTGGATGTATGCACACAATAGTATTAAAACAACGATTTATTTACAGACAAGTATGTTATGCGACGTACCGTCTCGAACCCAACGGTTGCGTCCATCCTATCTATCGCGCCATCCGGCGTTGCTTCTCTTTCTCCTCGCTCGGCCAAGTGATCTTCAACGTGTCGCCGTTTGACTGCTTTTGGACCTTGGAATCACGTCCGGTTGTTGGCGAGTGCGGCAGCTTGAAGGGTCGCAGGTGCCTTGCCGGTGAGATGGCGGAATTGAGTGGATGACGAGACATCCTTGCCACAGTGAGAGCATCGGACTTTCGCCATAGTTGAGGTAGCAGTAGCAGATAGAGAGGTGGTGGATGTTGTGTAGTGGCCGTTGATCGTGAGCAAGCGAAGAGATGGTCTCGCGTGCACACATCCAGAATGCGCTAAGGCCGCGCTGCCTCGGGTATAGCCGCACAACGCACGCGAGCGCGCTATGACGATGTGCGCGTCGTCGCGCGGGGTCCAGAACGGGGCTCACACAATGTCTTAGGTTGTCCGCACAGTGACTAGAAAGGAAGAATTGAGTGCATAGGTGCCCGATGTACATAAAAAGCCGACAGCGTCGACATATATCCACCTCCGACTTTCCGCTCCCAACCATCTCTCCCAGAGTGACCCGCTACTGCCTTCAAGTTCGCCGCCGCCGTCAATCGGCATGGCATCTACTAAGGTAAGTGGACGTACCGTCGACCCTCCCTCACAGACACCTAACACTGCTCTAGCGCTCTGGGATGTTGAAAGAAGACCTTGAGGTGATGGTCAGGTAGCTCGAGGAGACCGTTGCTACAGGAGTCGCAGGTCAGTCCACATCTTGCAGCTGTTCTTAGAGATGTCTGAACTAGAGTACACATAGAGCGTGAAGAGCTCGTCGCTGAGCTACAGGCAGTTAAAGACACGGTTGATCAGCTCAAAGCAGCCGCGCTCGCTGCCACGGCCGCCCATGAAGAAGCTGTTGCAGAGGTAGAGCGCACTGCAAGAGCGGCGGCAGGCGGCTCCGCGAACGACCTCCCTCTCATCCCCAAGCCTCAGGGAGAGATCAAGGACCTTGAACATCTTTCAGGCCTGTCCAATGAGGACTATAAGGCCGTCCAGGTAGAGCACGGCACTCTCGTAACCATACCGTAAACACTCACCATGTTTTATGCAGCGCACCGTCCGAAACCTCGTAATCAAGGCCAACCTGGGCTGGACGGACGACCTTCGTCGCCAGGATCCCGAGAGCCTCGCGCGCCTTTATCATGCGGTACGTTCGTCGATTGTTTGACATACCGTAGTACCCGTGTTCACCGCTTGTTCCAGCAGGCATCCGACGACCACCCTATCTTGAAGCAATTCCAGAACAGTTGGTTTACCGCTGAGCTAGCCAAGCAGTCCTTGCAGAACAAGCGCAGGCACGCAGTCAAGCGAGGATACATAGACCGCGCGCAGATCAAGACGGCGAGGGGGGGTGCTCGAAGGCATGCGAGGGCGTAGTGGTGGTGCAGATCCAGTAGACAGCGTACCGCCCGACTCGTCTGAAGTGTGCTGAGCGCTCGTGTACTTTCCCGATTCGTACACTCCAGTAGCGCGCGCGAATCTGATTTTATTATCTGCCACCATTTCTGAGTGTTTTGGCTACCAATCGGGAAAGCGGCGAGCCCCCAGACCCGTTCGATACACTAGGAAATTCACCATAAATCATTTTCATTCGGAGGACCTCGTATTGGTCAGATTCAACATGAGTCCTTGCAGTAACACCTACTAACGATCTCGCGGAAACCCCGGTGTAAACTACTGATCTCCCTCAACATAAAGCTCGGAGTATTCTTCGATAAACATGTTGTTTATCGCAGTTTCCGTCGTGTGAGAACATGGTGAAATCGGTCAAATACATGGTGAAGTTACTCAAGTTTTCACCACCTGGTGATCTTCCGAAGCGCCGAATACGTGGTGAGTTTACCTTGACGAACATGTTCAATAGCATCACGAAACACTCAAGAAACCCCTGGTGAATTTTGCGACCTCGGAGGTACACAGTGTTACGGGCTGCTTCAAGGGCTCTAGCGACGCCGACCGGGCCGTAGGGCGGCAGAGGCCCCCCTTTAGCGGACGGTACGGCGCGGACGAGGGCACTGGTCGAGAAACGGGCACGACCCGACCGTGCGGCCGAGGAGAACGCGGAGAGGGTACGGATCCTCGTGCACTGTGCGAGCATGGTTTCGTGAACTGCAGGTGAAGCTTCTGGGTCGGAGACTGTCGCAAGGCTCGCTTCAGAACGAGATACGCATTCGCACTGGACAGCCGTGCTGCACTTATACTCACGCTGAGCGGAATTACGCGCAACCCATCTTCTAGGGCGTACCCACCCGGAGAGACAAAGAGGTCATAGGCGTCCGTCACGAGTGCTACGGCCCAGACGAGAGAAGGCTGTGTGCGAGGCCCTATGAACTCTGCTCGCATCACGGCTCAGGGCGTGTGTGGGTTTGCATCGCGGAGCGTGTGCAGCGGCGGGCAGAGTAAGGAGTTATGACGTCGAAGGCCGGCAGTGAGAATGCGAAGCTGCAAGCCCTACCCAAGCTTGTCCGACTTGTACCCGCTTCGATCATGGTTTGCTACACACGTAACACCTCCTCCCACGTCCATACAAATCCGCCCATAGCTTCTTAAGCTTTTTGCCCCGTCGAAAGAGAGAAAGAAGGCGTTCGTTCGGGTTCGGTGCGATGGGAGCCGCCACTGTTCCCAAGCAGTGTCACGAGCATGGGGCCCTGAGTGCACCTGCTCGGGACAGTGCATGGGATCAGAAGTTGTATATCTCTACGATTAGCAATTCGGTAATCCTAGAGGGCAGATGACGGTGTGATGGTAGGGGCGTTAGCTGAAAGAAGACTCGATCCCACTGCCAGCCGCGGAAGAGAGCTTGGGTTAACGGAACTCGTAATCGTATATGGTCGTATAGAATAACTCTTTTTCTCACCTTATATTCGTTCCTAATGCCAATCACCCGGGCGCCGCCCGACTAGGCTGACGGAACGTTGCGAAGAGAAATATATGCTGGGCTACTTTACCATGCATTATGACCCCCATCTACCAAAATGCTACACGGAAAGGTTAGAGTCGGCAAGAGCGTGTGCTGAGATACAACTCACTTTGTGCCTGTGCAGTACGAGCTTGCGTCGCTCGCGAGCCAAGAGACCACCCCTCGGAATTCATGTGGCTCTCCATGACGAGCCATCGGACTCCAGTTCACACCAGTGCTAGCGTCGCGCTGTAGAACGTGGCTCACGATACTGAGGTGGTCAGATAAGAAGTCAGTTCCGGATCGAACATTTGCGTAATTGGGACGAGAATGATCGTACGCCGTCTTGATGAGCCCAGGGCTAATGCAGTTGACGCGGATCCCTTCGGGTGCGAGCTCGCAGGCAAAGTTCCGCGTCATTTGGAGGACACCACTCTTCGCGGCGGAATACTGTACCGCGCGGAAGTTCTATATGGCATGGCATAAGTGAGGCGAACCTGAGGTGCTGCCCTAGGCCCAACGACTCACTGGAATTGCTTGGTGTCCCCCGATGCTCGACACGAAGATGATGCTGCCGCCTTTTCCAAAACGCACCATCTGCTTGCCGGCGGCTTGCGCAGTGTATAGCGACCCACTCAGGTTGACGTCCAGAACCTGCATGAGACCTTTTAGATCAGAATAAGGTCGAGATTACCCCCGCCTCTGTATACCTTCTGCAGTGCATCGGCGCGCACGTCGAGGCAGGTTGATCCGTCCCCTGCTATCCCAGCTGACGCGAAGCATATATCCAAGCGACCTTCCTTGTCTCCAATTTGCTCTCCTATCTTCCACATGCCGTCCTAGCCCGAACCGTTGTCAACCCTTTCGTCGTCAGTCCTCAAAGAGTCGCCGAACCTGGTCCCGAACGTCTGCCTTGATATACTCCAGCCTTCCCTCGCCCTGCTTTCCTTGCATGCGTGATACGTAGTCTCGTACCGCAGTCCACTCGGCGCCCGGAGCATCGTTTATGTCCAGGCAGTAGACGGCACGGGCACCAGCCTCAATGAACGCCAGAGCACCCTCAAGACCAAGACCTCTGTTTCCTCCAGTGATGAGCGCGACCCTATCTTTAAGGGAGAAATCTAAGCTGAACAGCGCCGGGGAAGCTGTCTCCAGCCGTGCTTAGTTCCGAAACGCGAGAGAAAACACCAGATACGAGGGATACATACGAGTTGGCGAAGTATCTTGCATCGCTCTGGCAACACCGATAGGACCACGGGAGGAAGCCCCTGATGGGCCTGGGTACGCCAAACGCGCCGTAGTAGACAGCGATGCATGCCCGAATCTTGTTGTTTTCGGGCACCTCTTCAGCGTCGCGAGAGATCGTGAATGAAGTCGAGTAGCCATGGTGTTTAGGAAGGCGATCGCAATACGCGGTTCGACTACCGGCGGACACAACTTCATATAAAGCGCATCTAAGTAGAAGTCTCCACAGGCGCTGCGCAGGGGCCACCGTTGATTGACCACTGGCGTGTGAGCATCCCGAGCGCATCGGCCGGCGAGAACGGATTGGCGACCTATTACCGCGCATAGGGCGTCAGGGGGCTCATGAACTCAGCCTGGTACTGCCATTGTTTAGTAACTGTTAATGGTAGGTGCTTCGACTGGACGATGCAACGAGCTCAGACGCACCTATAACATGTTGGCGCGGTATTGGGCCATGATGTAGAGAAGGTACCGCAAGAATCCTGCTTTCGACTCAGCTGAGGGAGCGCCAAAAGCCTCTCCACATCAAACATGACTGATCGCAGACAAACCTCCAATATCAAGAGGATGCAACCTGGACTGCTCGTGCCATATTGAAGAGCCAGGGCCTTACATGTAGGGGCTCATGATAGCTCCTCGTGCCATGTAATCTTACGATCCGCTCGTCTGCGATAGGGCGGCCTACGTGTCAAAAGTGAATACAGATGATACGTGCAGAAACCGGCAATAGGGTTACTTACAGACGCGCGAGCCCGCAAACTTGCGATGACGGTCACCTCCGATAAGGGGCGGAGGTACTAAAGCGTCGACTGGGGGCCGGCGGGAATACTTTGCGGTACTCACGACAGCGACTTCGAAGCAAATCGCTAGTAGCTCGTGACCTTCGAGTGGATGAGCAGCCAGGTGAGACGCAGCTGACGGATGGAAATCAAGGAAAAGACACAAGTACAGGCTCCAAGGCAGCCCGCCAGCGGACCTTCTTGCCAGCCAACACATTGCGTCACAAACTCTACGTACAGATGCTAGATGCAGGAACGAAAGATGCGCATAATACAACATAACGCTACATTTCCGAGTGAAGGGAATCATCGACTGGAACCACCTACGAGCAATGATGAAGAAAGCACTGATGAGCATGAAAGGAAGCAGAGAGCGTCGCCGAGTGTGATGTCCGGGGTGTCTGTCGTCCTAGTCGTCCATGGAGAGCGCCATCCTACAGATTGGACACACAGCCGCCGAGCGCAGCCAGCGATGAAGGCAGGACTCGTGGAACCTGCACAAGCACAGACGCGTTCAGCCATCCTACTTCACAAAACAAGAGCGCCAAGTATAAGAAACAAGCACTCCAAACATCGACGACGGCGTACAGACCACAAACTAAGCCGCACCCAAGAGACAGAAAGAGAAACACTCACGAATGCCGGCACACGGGCGTGAGCGCGCCCTTCTCGCCCTGCCTGAACTGCGACAGGCACACCCCGCAGCGGTCGATCGCGACGCCCAGCAACGACATCTTGAGCTTCACGCGCCCGTCCTTGAGCACCCGCCGCCGCTCGATCTCCACCTTGCCCAGGTACGGCACCGTCGCCTTTTCCGGCGCGCGGGGAGTGCTTGCGGCTGCTATGACTGCCGAGGGTGCAGGCGGCGCAGCGGGGCCGACGATCTCAGAAACGAGGAGGAGATCCTACGTGCGCAACAAGAAGTGAGCGTGAAGTATAGCATGAGCGGAAAAAGAGGAGCAGAGCGCACCTCATAATGCCGCCCGTCCCGCTCGCCGTCTACCAGTCGCGCCGCGAGAACGTCGAGATCCGTGACCTGCAAAAACTCCCCGCGCGGACCCTCGCCTGCAACGCGCGTATCTTCCACCACGCTTTCGACAGACACGGACCGCTCCATCTGCGGTGGTGGTGCTGAGGGCGAGGGTGAAGGCAACGACGGTACACCGACGCGTGTCGAGCTTATTTCCAAAACCGCATCTCCCTCCCCAGACGTCTCCACGAGCGGAGGAGGCGCGTCCGCCCCGCCCTCAGCCTCAGGCACCCTATTCACCAGGGTCCCATCCGGGACCCGCTTCACGGGCACAAAAGACGCCTCCACCTCCACCTCTACCCCCGCCTCTGCCTCGCGCTCAACAGACACCTGCGCCTGGGCGGCAGGCGGGACCTGCGGGAGCGGCCTCCCGCGATAATGCTGCGCCAGCCCCGAACTCACGCCCGTAGGCGTCGACGGCGTCGCCGGTGTCCCAGGAGTCGCGCGCGAGGGCGTCGTCGGGGTCCGCGCGTAATCCTGGCTCTGGCTCTGGTTCTGGCGGTGGGCGGGGGGAGCTTGGACCGCCGCGTCCCGCTCGAACAGCTGCTCGATCGACGCGTTCTCCATGACCGCGCCCGGTTCGCCTACTGGCCCAACGCCCGTCCCGACGCCCCCGCTCCCCTTCTCGACATCCACTTCGGCCTCCCATTCTCTCCGAGCGTGAATCGCGGGGCCGCCGGCGCCGGTATCGCACGCGAGCATGACCCTTCGACGTGCAGGCGGAGGCGTGACCTCGCGCCGTCTCCGGGG
Organism: Trametes meyenii; assembly: GCA_022606255.1. Taxonomy (NCBI): domain Eukaryota; kingdom Fungi; phylum Basidiomycota; class Agaricomycetes; order Polyporales; family Polyporaceae; genus Trametes; species Trametes meyenii. Next base: position 1,920,457 of record JABYQG010000006.1, on the reverse strand, counting down.
GGTGTGCGGCTCGCTCGCATGGGCATGGGCATAGACATGGGTAGCGTGAGATATGGCGGCGGGCGCACTGCGCGCCAGCGGGGGCGTCGTCGTGCTCGTAGTCGCGTCTAAGAACACCGCAGAGCGGGGCGACGGGGGCGGGGGCGCGCGGGGGCCCACAGGCGACGGGGGCGGCTGGAGCATCATCGCGGGCAGATCCATGTTCGAGTTGAAGACCCCGCGCGACGTCGCATTCGAGTGCGAGTTCGAGTTCGCGAACGGGTGTGGCGCCTGGTGCGCAGTCGGGTACACATTCGGCGCAACGCGCGGGCCCTGGCCCTGGCCCAGAGGCGAACGCTGCGCAGGCGAGCTCTGCGGTGATCCACCGCCCGCGCCCGCAGCGGAGTAGCCATTCAGGTGCGCGTTACCGGCACCATTGGGGGGCACAGGCCTCCACACGACGGACGGGGACGGCCTTAGCGCGCGGGGCGTCCCAGGACCCGCGAGAGCGAGCGGCGACGGCGCCCCGGCGGGCGAGGTGATCCCTAGGCCGTGTCCTTGCCCTGGTCCCTGCTGAGGGGCTGGCGCGTGCGCGAGTGCATGTGCGTTCCGGAGGTGGTTCGCGCTCGCGATGAGCCGCAGCGGCGACTTCTCTGGGAGATATGGGCGCGCGGCCGCCGCCGACGCAGGTGTGGATGTGGGGGTGGGGGTCACAGGAGTAGTCGGGGCAGACTGCAACGGATGCGTCGCGGCGTATATATGCGCTGGGGAAGAAGAGATAGCAGAAACGGGAGTGGTAGGACTAGTAGCAGCATCCCCGGACCCGAGCGGGAGTGCAGGCGGCCGATGGCGCACCGGCCTGTTCAAGAACGCCCCCGCGCGCGCACTAGGACTCTCTGCCGTCGGCGACGCGGCCTCCCCCGCACCTGTGCCCAATCCTGACCCGCGCGCAGGGGACATCGCCGCGTGCGCGCTCGCGCTCTCCCCGACGACCTCCCATCCATCGATGTCTTCACATTCCGCGTCGCCCTCTGCTGACCCAGACACGCTCGGCGGGGGCACGAGCGCCGCATACTCGCGTTCCCGTGCCCGCTCGCGCGCGCGCTCCTTCTCCTTCTCTTTCCCCTTCAACGACCCGAACAAGCGCCGCACGCCAAAGCTCTCCTTGCGCTTCAGCCCCGGAGCGTGCACGGGCCCTGAGGCGGATGACGACGACGACGATGCCGATGCGGGAGCAGACGCAGAGGCCGGCGCAGGCGCCGCGCGGTGCGGGCCGAACGTGTTCGCGAGCGAGAGCGTGACGGAGCTCGCCCACGCCGTGGGCATTTTGAAGATCGACATGCTCGGAGACAGCGGCGACGCGGGCGGGCTTCCAGGTCCCGACCCCGGTTCAGGCGAAGGCGAGGGCGAGGGTGAGTGCAGGCGAGCCGTGGGACCGGGGTGCAGGTACGGCGACCTCCCCGCGCCTCGCGGCAGCGGCGCGATGTGAGCGTGGGCGTGGCTGTGGGCGTGAGCGGGATCGACGCCGTTACCGTAGTCGAAGCCCTCGTAGTCGTCCGCGTACCCGTCGCCGCCCTCGTCGTCTTCGTCTTCGTCGCTCAAATCAACGACCGAGTCCGCGTCCCCGCACTCGCGCCGGCGCACCGACCCACAATGCGAGCAGCGCCGCTCCCTCGCAGGGCCGGGGCTCGCGGGCGGCGTAGACGGCGTCGAGCTGCTCGGTGTGCTGCTGCTCCCGTGTGCAAGGGGCGTCTCCTCCTGTATGCGCGCGCCCATCCCAATGCCAAACGCCTCCTTGGCCTCGCGCGTCTTGCGCCGTTCAAAGTCGCGGAGCACCCGTTGCTCGAGCGACAGCCCGAGCCGCCGGTCGGCGGACCAGCGCTGGTACGGCTCGAACGAGAGCTCCTCGACGACGTCTGACACCGTTGACACGGAGCCGCGGTACCGCCCCCGCGCGCGCGCAGCTGGGGACAAGGGCGGGCTGAGGGGAGTGAGCGGGCTGTCGGGTTCGTCGTCAGGGTCTTCGTCCGGATCCGCGTGCGGGCGAGAGATGTGCTGAACGGCTCGCGGGGACGCGGGAGGATCGCGCATGGCGGTTGCGGGGGAGATGAGGGTGGTGGTGGAGGGAGAGGTGAGTCGGATGGGGCTCGCGGGGGCTGCACGGGTGCCTGGAGGGGAAGGGGAAGGCGGGGCGGGGACAGGCCTGGGACGCGGAGGGCGGAGAAGGGGCATGTCTGAGAGCGCGGTCGATTCCGAGGGCGGGGGTGCGGAGGAGAGCAGGGTCGCGGTGGAGGCGGCTGCTGGGAGATGGAAGACAGCATTCCGAGAGGGGGGAGGAAGCGAAAGGTGGGAGGCGGCGGAGGAATGGTGGTGGCCGGGTGGGATGGAGAGGAGGGTGGCCGAGGAGGCGGATGCTAGATCGGTTGAGTACGGATGGCTGGATTGGGAAGGATTAGACGGGAGAGTAGAGTTGTGCAGTGGCGAAGAGACGGCGGCGAGGTGAGGGGGAACATGGGGAGAGGCGATGGCATCTTCGAACGAGGGCGGTGGATAGTCCGGGATGGATTGGTCTGTAGGTATAGTCAAGGGACGGGCGTGGAGAAAATAAAATAAAAAAGAGCGCACCGTCTGGGCTGGGATCGTACCTGGCGGGAGCGGCGGGGGTGGTAGGAGAAGGAGCAGAGATGGCATGCTTGCGAGTGCGGATGTGAGCAGACGCAGGATGGAGTTTGCGGGAGGATGAGGGAGGGACGGCGGTCGTAAACCGGGGCTCGTCGTCCTGGGCCCGCCTGTCTCTGTTTGAGGGCTGTTTCTTCTTCTTGGACTTGGACTTTCTGATCCTGCCTGCGTTCTGGGGCGGGATGAGGGTGAGCTGGCCGTGGTGGGCGACGACGTGGGTGAGGTACGGAGCGACCTCGACGGGCTCCGAGGCCACTGGCGGGGGCGGGGGCACGGGTCGGCCAGGGCGGGCGTCGGGGAGCGTGCGTGGTGAAGAGGCCATCTCTGACGGTCGTGACGGCGTCGAGAGCGAGCCGGTCGAGGACGGGGAAGAGAACGTCCCCTGTGAGCGACTCTGCCGTGGGCTCTGCGTCTGTTGCCTGCGTTTGGCCTCGTCTCCACTCTCTGCTCCTCTGCCTGCTCTGCCTGCCCCACTCGAGCACAGAAACGCGGTACACTCGCGGCAGTCACGCGCTCGTCACGCGTCCTCAAAGCACGTGCTCTGCGCGTCACGCTCCCCGCGACGCGTCTCGTCCAACCGCCGAGTCTGCGCCTCCCGTTCGGTCTCTTTCCGCTGCATCCACTCTACGCCTCTTTCCCTCCCTGGCCTCTCGCAGGATGCCTGCACGCACACCTGCACCGTTTGATCTCGAATCCCTCAAATCCGCCCTCCCAAAGATATTCGACCAGGCACAGACTACCGCAGCCAACCACCAGAAGAACTATGTCGCCCTCTACAAACTACACACAGATGCTGCTGCCGTCACAGAGTCCGTCCAGAACGGCAAGAGCCTCAGGCTAACCGGAGAACGCGCATTCGAGGACATTTTCAACGACATGCTCACCCGCGTCCTCCCCGTCAAGAAGGGCACCTCCGTCGCAGACAGGACCGTCAAATTCATCGCAGGCTACTCCAAGTTCATCACCGACAAGGGTCCGTCTCCTCTACTATTCTGCTATCTCCTCTAAACACCCCGCAGACGCAGAGGAACGCAAAAAGTCAGACGCCGTAGACGAAGACGACACCCCCTGCGAACGCTTCCTCTCCCATCTCGTCAAGTTCCTCCTCAAGGGCTGCGCCGCAAAGGACAAGGTCGTCCGCTTCCGCGTCCTCCAGTGCATCGCGGACACCATCGTCCACCTCGGCGCCATTGAGTGAGCACCCTTCTTCCGTATAGACACTCCCCGCTAATACCCCTCAGCGAGGACCTCTACGCCAACCTCCGCGTCTCTCTTCTCGAACGCCTCCGAGACAAAGAACCATCCGTCCGCACGCAGGCCGTCATCGCCCTCACCAAACTCTCCTATTCCGAAGACCCCTCTGATCTCGAAGACGCCGAGCCCACCATCCTTGACACGCTCCTCGATGCCATGGCCTACGACACCTCCGCGTAAGTGCTCGTCTCGTCCGGCTTAACCTCTAATCTCACCTCCGCCCAGGGACGTCCGGCGCGCTGCACTCCTCAACCTCCCCACCAACTTTCAGACCCTCCCCGCACTCCTCGCCCGCACCCGCGACGTTGACGCTGCCATTCGCAAACTTGTCTACACCGCTATCCTCGAGAAATACTGTATCCCCTCCAACTACGGCTCACACTCGGACTCAGCCGTAGGCTTCACGCACCCCCGCGCACTCACCATCGCCCAGCGCGAGACGATAGTCCGCAACGGCCTCGGCGACCGCGAAGAGTCCGTCCGGACTGCCGCACGCCACCTCCTCGGGCTCTGGGTCGACGTCGTCCGCGCCGACGGGTCAAAGAAGGAGGAAGGCGGTCGGGAGGAGGAGACGGTGATCGAGGACCTCATCGCCTTCATCAAGCTCTTCGACCTCGCAGAGATCACCGTCGCCGAGGACGCGCTCGCGAGCGTGTTCCAGACGCGCGTGGACATCTACGAGCACATCGACTTTAGCGGCGACGACTATTGGGCGACAATCACGCCCGAGCGCGCCTTCCTCGCGCGCGTGTTCGCGGAGCAGTGCATTGCAAAGGAGGAGGCCCACCGCGTCGAGGCCTCGCTCCCCGTCGTGACCGCGATGGCGTTCCGGGTCCAAGAAGCGTACCTCGCGCTCGTCGAACACGTCTCCGCCTCCCCCGCGCCCGCCGCAGAGGACGAAGACGACGAGGCCGAGGACGCGCGCACGCGGCACGAGGAGTCGCGGCTCGAGCAAGAGTTCGCGATCGGAGAGCTGCTCCGGCTAGGGCGCGTGCGCGACTACAGCGACGAGATCGGGCGGCGCAAGACGTTCGCGCTCGTGCGCGGGATGCTCGCGCAGGACGTGCTCCCCGAGGCGCTCCTCGCGCGCTCGCTCGACGTCCTCCGCGCGATGTCGCCGAACGAGCGCGACCTCATCCGCGTCGTCGTCGAGGTCGTCCACGAGCTCCGCGACGGCGACGGCGATGAGGGCGAGGGCCAGGGGGACGTCACGGTCAAGGAGGACGTGGACTTTGACGATGCGGGGACGGAGATGGGGTCTCCCCGTCGTCCGCCGCGCGGGGCAGCGGCGCACCTCCCTAAACCAATTACGGAGATGACCCCGGAAGAGAAGGCGCGCGCGGACGCGGTCGACCTGCGCTGTCTCGCGCTTTGCATTGGTATGCTCGAGCGCGTCAACGGGGTAAATCCTCTCCATCTCCCTGTATGCTCGTCATGGTGCGAGCACCGCTGACTGCTGGGGCGACAGACATTCGAGGAGAATTCGACGTTAGAGGGAATCTTGGGCGAGCTGATCATCCCCGCCGTCAAGCGGCGCGAGATGGCCCTCCGTGAAAAGGGCCTGGTCAGCTTAGGCCTCTGCTGCCTCATCGCGCGCGTACGTCCCAGCCCTCGCACCCCTTCTCCATTAAACTAACCCACACCGCCGACTGCACAGCGTATGGCGCTCAGCTCCTTCCAACTCTTCCTGAGCCAAGTCCAGTCCGCGCCCGAGGTGCTCAAGCTGCGCGTGCTGCAGATCATCTTCGACATCCTCATGGTGCACGAGGGCGCGTTCCTCGGCCCAGGCAGCGCCAACGGCGCGCGCATCGTCGACTTCCTCCAGCAGCTGCTCGAGGCCGAGGAGCGCCCGCGCGTGCAAGCGCTCCTCGCCGTCGGCGTCGCGAAGCTCATGCTCGCGGGGATGGTCACGGACGAACGGGTGAGTGTTCGCCCGCTCCGTGCGTGCGTTGAGTTCCGCGGGCGACGATGCTGACTAGATTCGTGGGGCGGACAGATGTTGCAGACGCTCGTGCTAGTGTTCATCTCGCCCGAGACGGCGGGCAACCAGGAGCTCCGCCAGTGCCTCTCGTACTTCTTCCCCGTGTACGCGTACTCGTCCGCCGCGAACCAGGACCGCATGCGCAAAGTCCGTCGCGCTTGCTTCCCCCACTTGTTGCGCTAACGCTGACGCTGCGCAGGTCTTCATCCCGATGTACCAGCGCCTCACCGAAGCGTACCACGACTGGGACGGCGAGGAGGAAATGGTCACGCCCGCGCAGGTCGCGCTCATGTTCGTCGACTGGACGGACCCCGTCCGCGCCGAGTACGTCCCCTCCCCTCGCGTCTGTTCATCCGCGTTCGTGTCCATGTCCGTGCTAACGTTGGCGCCCCGCCCATCGGCAGAGAGGCGGCAAAGGGCCTCCGCAAGGGCAGCGCAAAGGACCCGATCCACCTCAACCTCGCTGCGGATGTCGTCAAGGCGCTCTTCAGCGTCGACTACGACAGTAAGCCCTCCACGTAGCATGCTATTCCCTTTCGTTTCTGATCATCTGTCTCCGCAGAGGACGACAAGAAGGCGCTGTGCCAGATGCTCGGCAAGCTGTACCTCCCAGACGAAGTCGAGGACGAGGACAAAGTCCGCCTCCTCAAGCTCCTCCTCTCCAACCTCCGCACTGTACGTCCTCCCCCTCGCCGCGCACCCCCTCTTCTCCCCCTGCCTTACTCACTCCCACCCCTTTCTCAGCGCCGCCCGCCGCGGGACACGACGGCCAAGAACGCGCTGGCCAAGTTCGACGTGGCGCTCTCGAAGAAGTACGAGGCGCAGCTCGCCAACTTCAGCGAGGACGAGTTCCGCAAGCTCGAGGAGCTGCGCGAGCTATTCGAGTTCCTCGACGACATCATCCCGGACGAGGACGACGAGGACGACGCGCCCAGGAAGGGCCGCAAGCGGTACGCGCCTCTTCCTCTTTCTCCCCCGTCTCTATGTGATAGTGCATTTTTGAGGGGTTGTGTACTAACGATGACTTGCTGTGCGCAGACGGTCGCTGAGCGTCGCGACAGAGACCACGACGACCAGCGCAGCGACCTCGGGCGACCGCAGCCCGCCGCCATCCCCGCGGCACGGCAAGAACAAGGCAAAGTGCGTCTTCCTCATCGAACCAATGCTGCTCGATCAGCTGACCGAACATACACAGGCGCAGGCGTGTCTCCCATTCGGACGACGACTCGGACGACGACGCGCGCACGGAGACGTCTAGGGCGTCGCCTGCGCCCGCGCCGACCCGGGCGGTGCCCAAGCGTTCTGCGTGAGTGACTCTCGCATAACGCGCGTCTCTGTGGGGGCACACTGACGAGTGTGGACGCCTTGTGTATGCAGGGCCGAGAAGTCGAAGAAGGCCGTGAGCAAGGCGTTTGAGCCTATCGTGATCAGTTCGGACTCTGACGACGACGATGACGACGACGACAATGACGATGTTAATGATGGCGTCGACGACGATGAAGAGGATGTCGAGGCCACTCCCGTTGCGAAACCCAAGGCGAAGGGCCGGGGCGGCAGACGGTCAGTCTAACCGTCCCTTTTCCAAGTTCTAAGCAAACGACCAGACGACTGACGATCCGTCCCTCCCTTACAGAGCCCCGGCACCCGCGCGAAAGCCCCCACGTGCCCAAGCCCGCACACGGCAGGAGGCGCAGGTGGACGCGGACATTGACGACCTGCTGGACGGGGACGTCACGCGGGACAGCATCATGGACTCGTCCGAGGACGACGAGGCGGACGAGGTGGACAACATCCTCTAAATGTAACCGATGCGGTTCCCGGTTCGGCGGAGTTGTCCGAGTCGCCTGCGTGGCTGCTAACTCACCTTTCACTACTACGACTGCTATTATTACCACTATTGGTCACGTTTCGTGCTGCTATGTTGTATTGTACCAGACTCAGTTTGTTTTGTAGCTTGTCTTTGAACGGGGATTCGAATTATTAGTGCCGTGTATGATTAAAAGTCAGGGTCGTACACAGTTGATCATCGATTACGACGACGATTTGCTGTACGTGCTACGTAAAAGCGTAGACGGCGACGTCTCCCAAACCCCCATTAACACGTACGTACGTTCGCCACGACAGAGGCACCCTGGCATTGCAGCCGACCAGCTAGACGCCATTCCAGTAATGACTATCCGTGTCTGCTCGCCTTGCATCAACATCCCAGGCTGGCTGAGGGAGATCTGCGTGAGACGCGTCGCCATACGATGGCATATCGAGTCTGCCGTCGTATGGGATGGGTGACATTCTCTCGACGGCTGGACTGGACGCAGCACGGAGGTCCTGCGACCTGCCGGGCTCTACTCCATCCCGACTGTCGCAAGCACCCCAGATTCGCCTCAGGAATACGACGGGCACTTTCAAGAGCAACCTAAAGGGGATGTATAGTCCTATGACCAGCGCCAGGCGCACGGCATTGTAGGGTGTACGGTATTCCGTGGCGCGAGCACTGGACTTTGGGGGTACCACCAGTCGTCCCTCGGTCTGTGCAGGGTCAGAGGACGTGGAGACCTTGTATCGCATCCCTTGTCGCCACTGCGGGTCGCGCATTACCCGGCCCCGGGAAGTGGGTGTGACTACAATCACAAGCGTCGAGGCTCTGAGGGTGTTGGGGTGAGCACGGGCACCACGGCCAGGGTGCGTTGTAACAGTTGGACGACATCGACGCCCATTAGAGTCCCAAAGCGGTGGAAATGCGTAGACGTACCGAACTGGCGTTTCTTTATCGCTGGCACGTCGCGTTGCTGAACCGGAGCTGCTATCGGCCGCATCAGCGTGGTACTGTGCGCCATGGTCTGTTACATACAGGATGATAGAGTTTGTCGACTCTCCTCACCTGGCGTACGCAAGATGCAAGAGCGTCCACGACGACCGGTCACCGGCACCCACGAGAGGTCATGGGCCATGGGACGAATCCCACCAGCAATGTTTTCGCTCTCAAGATTCGCATTTAGGCTACAGAAGATTGCCTATGGGCTCGAGCCCCGCGAAGCCGCCTTGGGCCCCATCGTAGACGAGTTTCCCGCGAAGGAACGTTTTCTCCACCCTCCCATCGAGCGTGAGGCCCTCGTACGGCGTGAGCTTGTTCTTAAAGTTCAGCAGCTCCTTGGTAACCTACGCCGTGCCCCGATTTAGCAACACGGAGCGGGCGAGAAGGGGAGAAGGAAGGGAGGGGGGGAGAGAGCAAAACGGCACTCGAGTGCGTCACCGACCTTCGTCTGCGCATCCGGGTCCCAGACGACCAGATCCGCGTCGTACCCCACTTTGACCTGGCCCTTGCGGTCGGCGAGGCCGGCATGCTCCGCAGGGCGCACGCAGAGCCAGTTCACGATCCGCTCGATGCCCACGCCGCGCTTGCGCGCCTCCGTCCAGAGCAAGCTGAGCCCGAGGCCGAGGGTGCTGATCCCGCCCCACGCGGCCATGACGTCGCGCTCGTCGAGCTTCTTCAGGGCGGCGACGCACGGGCTGTGGTCGCTGACGACGCAGTCGATCGCGCCGTCGAGCAGCGCGGCCCAGAGCGCGTCGCGGTTCGCGTCCTCGCGGATCGGCGGGCAGCACTTGAACTCGGGGCGGCCGTGCGGGATGTGCTGCGCGGAGAGCGTGAGGTAGTGGAAGCACGTCTCGACGGTGAGCGGGAGGCCGGACGCGCGCGCGGCGCGCACGAGCGGGAGCGCGTCTGCGGCGGAGAGGTGGACGATGTGCAGCCGGAGCGCGGGGTACTCCCTGTGCAGACGCGTGATGAGCTCAATCGCGTCGACCTCGAGCTGCTGCGGGCGCGAGGCGAGGAAGGTCGAGTAGAGCGTCGGGTCCGCGGGTTCAGGGGTGGAAACCCCGGGGGTCTTCTCGAGCTCGGCGTGGAAGCAGAGCACCGTGGACGTGTCCTGCGGGGAGCGGTAAGCGGGCTGTCGGGCGGGAGCGAAGAAAGATAACGGGCCACCTTCAATTCAGTCATCGCGCCACGGAGGTCGGCCTCGTTCACGCATGGGAACTCCTGGGCGTATTTTGAGCGGGCGGGCGTGGGCCATATCGCGACATACGTACGTCTACCCCGCTCTCGATGAGGAAGCACTTGAACCCCTTGACGCCGGCGGCTACGAGGGGCTTCAGGTGGGCCTGTCCCACGGACGGTGTGAGCGCACGCTGTCGGGAGCGGGAGGAGAAGATTATGTTCACGCACTTGGTTGCCGGGGATGACGCCGCCCCAGAAGGCGACGTCGGTCCAGCACTGGCCGCGGGCAGCGGCGCGTTTTTGTTCGAGATTTTCGGTGGTCGTGGTGGGCGGGATGGAGTTGAGGGGCATGTCGACGACGGTGGTGACGCCGCCCGAGGCGGCTGCGCGGGTGCCCGTCCAGAAGCCCTCCCAGTCTGTCCGACCTGGCTCGTTGAGGTGCACATGCGCGCTAGAAGGTTGAGTGACGTGAGTAAAAGGGCGAGTACAGAGGGCGCGATAAAAGCACGCCTACTCACTCCACGAGGCCCGGGAGGAGGTAGCTGTGTCCAGCATCTATCCAATCGGCATCGTCAATGTCGGGGAAACTGCTGCGGGGTACGAGGGTGCCAATGATATCAACGATGGTGCCGGTGCTGTCATCGACAATCACGGTCGCAGGACGGGGCTGTCCGTCGGTGAGCAGCACATTGCGACTGAGGAAGGCGCGTCGCCTGTTCGTCATTCCGGGCTGGCGTGCGAGCGTGGAGGGTGCGTGTGGTGGCGGCGTGGAGGAGGAGGGGGGGAGTTGTGGGTGGTATAGATAGCTCGACGGCGTTATCCAGCATGGATCGCGATACGCCGTCGGGGCGCGTAGTCCAGTTCAGGCAGGCGACGTAGTTGGCGTTCACACACCGCGCGGCGTGGGCACACGGTGCAACGCGGGCGTCGCTGCTCTTCTCCACATCCACGGACGAGCATGCTCGACGTGCGAAGGATCGTCCGCAAGAGCACGCGCGAGGTCGAGGCAGCGGCAGATGGCCGTGCTGGCAAGAGGTGCGCCTCGGGTACACAGGCAGTTATTTTCGGGAGATAAGGCCCGAAAAGGGACGACGGCACAGCATTTAAGTGAAGCCGACGGCGGGAGGCAGATCACTCCTCCGATCTTGCCAAGCAGTGCATCTCTCCATCCTCGCCTCCCGAGCCCCCCATCGCAAACACAAACAGGCCGTCTCGAGACCAACAGCCCCCAGGACAGCTCTCGGACGCGCTCGTCTGGCAGCCATGCGACAAGTGCATGAGCGTATGTAGTAGGTTCAGTCGACGAGGGCGCGAAAAACATGGGAAAATGATGCGTACCGAGGGGCCGGGCCTGCGCTCTCCGCGCGGTGTGAAAACATGGCGTCGGAAATCCAGCCTCGCCCATGGTACCTACGCCGACGGCGCCAGCTGCAGCCCGCGTCGTCGTTCAGATTCTCCCTCCACGTCTTTCCCAACCATCCCTTAATTAGCTCCTCCCAATCCCGCTCCAGTCCGCCATGCCAGAGTCCACCATGCCCACGCTCGACCCCTCCCATCCTGGCCCACCCTGCTTTCTCGTCTGCAGCCAGTGCTCGACCCGCATCGCCCACTCCAGCCAGATCGTGTCCCGCGTGAGTACCCCCTCCGTCCGTCCGTCCGCCCCCCAGCCCAGCCCAAGTTACGCATCGCGACCGTCCGTCGCTCACCCCCCTCGATCATGCGCAGGCGTTCCGAGGACACGCGGGCAAGGCCGCCCTCTTCACGACTGCGTGCGTCTCCCCGTCCTGCCGGATCCCCCAGACAGCTGATCGCGTCCCCCGACCCGCAACAGCAAAAACGTCGTCCTAGATCCCCCCTCCATCCTCCTCATGGACTCGGGCGCGTACACGATCTCCGAATACATCTGCCGGACGTGCGAGACGTACCTCGGCTGGACGTTCGTCCGCGCGCACGACGGCCCCGAGCGGTGGAAAGAGGGCCACTTCATCCTCGAGCTCGATCTCGTCGACGAGGAGGACAACGACGGCGGCGGCGGCGGTGGTGGCGGCGACGAGGAACGGTACACGGACGGGCAGTCGTCCCCGCTGAGCCGGATCGACGAGGAGCCGCACCCACCACGCGCGCCGACGCACAAACGCACCCAGTCCGGCACCGTGCATCCCCCACCCAAGGGCGCGCGCGAGGGCCTGCGCAGCCTCCAGGCGGGGCCCAGGAAGACCGTCCCCTCGCGACGGCGCAACCTAGACGACGACGACGACGAGTACGACGGCAAGCCGTTCTGGAAGCCGAGGTGAGTGAAGGAGGCGGGAAAGACATAGAAGGAGGAGGACGAGGAAGAGGGAAAGAGGACCACCACCGTCGCCGCCAGCACCACCACCACCACCACCACCCCGGGCATGGACGCTGCTATCTTACTGTACACGCTCTAGTATGTAAATTGCTTTTTTAACTTAATCGGACCCGACGCGCGCATCCCTGCAACGCCCCCTCCCCCGGCTCTCGAGCGTCGGCTGCCCGCGGCGGCCGATGCTAGAGTACACACTGACGCAGCGCGTACGCCCAGCAGCCAGCAGCCGAGGGCGAGGACACGACCAGTCGATCGACGAAAGACTCCGCCAGGACGAGGCATTGCATGGAAGCCCGCGCTGACGTCGGCAGCGACCTGCATTGTGCAACATACTTGGGGACCCGGGAGCAGCGCTAGCGGGCCCTCCCTCGGTGGTTCTCACCAGTGACCCTGTCGGCGTCCCGAGCACGCTCGAGCAGGACTCGGTACTCAGTACCCAGGGCCACGAGCGAGTCGCGTGCCGGTCCGCCCGCAGGGTGTGGGTGCAACTGCTTCCATGCAGGTGCGCAGCCGCGAAGTTCTCAGAAGTTCGAGGGTCGAGTAGTCACGTCGGCGCGCTTTCGCGGGCCACGCACGCACGCACTACTAAGTACTATACGGTGTACCGACGTCGCAAATATATAAACAGCACCGTGGTGCTAGAAATAACGAGGCTTATGCAGCCACGTAGACCGGCTTGCTGAGGGTGGCTGGTCACTGGTGGCACTCCGCGGTGGTCCGCGCCCCGCTCAATTGCGATAATTGATCAGTGCTCAGTGCGAGGAGTCAGGACGATCGGAGCTCGCGCCAGGGACGTGCGCAAGTGAACGTTAACTCCCGCGCCGCCCTGAAGACCTGATCATGAACGCGAGCACAGACGAGGCAAGCATCTGTACCTGGGTCCCGGTCCCGGGCAGTGGGCCGCTACCCGTGCGTGGCACTGGCAAGCGGTCGGCCGTGACGTCGCACGACGCACGGGGCATCATATGTGTGGCTCCGTAGCCTCGATTGGTTAAGCTTGTCAGGACTTCCGACTCGGGGTGTACGCTGTACGCGCGGGCGGGGATGTGTCGGTGTAATGGATCACTGGGCGGCGTAGACCATTGACCGCAACAGGCGATTTGTTGAACCAGAGACGGTGTTATGATTCATTGGGGGCGACGTCGACGGTGCGGCTGAAGCGACGTCAGTGCTGGTGCTAGTGGTTGTATGTTCGAGTCTGTGAATTGATGCCTGCGTAACGGATCTGCTGGGAGTACGCGACCTGCGGCGGTATTTCTTTTTATGCCCGAGGAGTATGCTTGTTCGTATTGGACGAGTACGTAGTACAAGTTATCCGCTCGAACCTGACCGTGGAGGTAGTGGGAGAAGCAGATTAGATTTACCATAACGGGATTATAGTTATGTAATCGCCAGGTCGATCGAGCGCCCATGGTTGAAGGCGAGCACGGACTCGCCGCTTGCCACCGTACGTCCTGCTCGATGCTAGCGACCCAAACCATGTCCCTCTCCGACCCCACCGCGCCCACGCCCGCCTCCGCATCCGCGCCGCAAGCCCCCGCCCCCGCCCCCGCCCCGCCCGCAGAGCTCGAGCAGACGCTGACGCTGCTCACCTCGCACCGCTCCGTGCTCGGGTACATGCTGCTCTCGCGGGGCCAGCCGGCGCCGACGATCATCCGGCACTCGGGCGTCGTCTTCGAGGGCGAGCAGGGCAGAAAGTACGCGGGCGCGATCGCGCGCATCGTCCAGAGCGTGCAGACCGGCCTCGAGGACGTCAGCGGCGGGCGCAACGAGGGGGTGAGTCGTCCCGTCTGTCCTTCCCCCCTGCCTCGCTTGGGTGTTGTTGACCGTGTACGATTGATTATATGACGCGTGCCCGTGCCCGTGTGCGGTACGTGCGTTTGTGTGTGTGTGGCTCGCCCAGGACGACATTCGCTTCATGAGGATCCGGACGAAGCGCCACGAAATTATGATCTCGCCAGGTGCGCCATCCGTCACCGCTGCCGCCGCCGCAGGCACAATGGCGACCGCGGACCGCTGACCGCTGCATTGTTTGTCGCAGACGAACGCTATCTGCTCGCGGTGCTGCACGATCCGGCTACCACTTGATTAGCCCCGTACGTTCCGACGCCCGCTCGTTTGCCCAACGTCCCGCCATCGAGGCGCTTTCAAGTTTCGCGCTCTACTCATTATGCCATGTCCGTCAATGCCTGTTTCAGTACCCAGCTCGCAGCACGACCTTGTAGCATCGGATACCGTCTAAACGATTCCCGCCGTCCTAGCGTGGGCTGTCATCTCGCACGTCACGCAGCTGCGCAAGCGCATTCCTAGCCCGTCCTCCACAACGACGGTGGCTGTCCGGTCGGGCCGCCTCTCGACGGCCAGGCGTTGGAGTCATTACGCTACGTACGCCATCGGCCGTAGACGTCGGGATCGACCATGGCGTCAAGCGGGGGACCGGGGGAGGATCGCCGGGCGCATTAATGTATGCACAGCAGGGCTCGGGCAGAGGCGTTGATATGATAATGAAGATGGGGGACGTCGAGCGCGGTTCCTGAACGAACGAGACGTCGGGGGACGTGGTTGAGGAATGACGCTGATGGGACGCCGAGGCGGGCCTCATGAGATCTATCGTCTGGCGAGAGTGGACCTCTGCCGTCTGGGGGCGCGGGTGCCGGGTGGGCCTGGCGCGGCGGGGGGCGAGCAGGGAGCGCTGTGGGTGGGCAGGCGTGCCGGAGAGCGGACTGGGAGGACAGACGCGTGCGAGGGGGCACTTGGTGGCGTATATTGGGGCACGTGAGCGGGGGGTAAACAGAAGGGGGGGCGGATACGAGGGGGGCGTCGGACCTCGGGGAGCGGGGGCGTGAGCAGCGATCGGGATCGGGAGTGGAGGGGAGGATGCCGACGCCTCTAGCGCGGTGGGGGAGTCGGGCGCTGTCAGCGGTCTGTGGTCGCGGCGTCGGACGTGCGAGCGTCCGAGGGAGCGCGTCCGTGCGCGTGCGCTGGCGGGGAGGGACTTGCCGGGGCTGGGTGACCGCATCCGTACGGGCGCCTGAGGGAAGGACGTAGGGTGATGATAGTCAACAGCGACGAAAGGCCATTGGCGATCTCGATGAGGGGCAGGCGTTGATGGGCAGGTGACGGCGGACGAGGGAGAACGTTCCACAGCCGCGTTCTGCCCCAGCTCCTGCCCGATCTCTCTCCTCATTCGCCGTCCCTCAGATCTCCTCCTCGATCGCCCCAGACGCCCGTCCTCATCAGCCTTTGCGTCTTCGCGCTCTCCAACTCTTAAGTCCCTTTTCCCGCCCAGCCATGCCTCCCCCCTTCCCCTCCCCTCGCGTCCGTCCTCCTTCTCCCGCTACCCCCGCGCCACAGACGCTTCCCCATGGCCGCCAAACCTCCCCGCACGCCCGCAGAACACGGCCTGACCATCATGTTCGAGCACTGTACCTCCACGCCATACTACCCACACTCGGCCCGCTCATCCCCCGCCCAGTCGCCCTCCCCCTCCGACCCGCCCTCAAATGGTCCCCTCGACCCCGCCATAGACTCCGAAGACTGCTGGAACCTCATCCCCTACGACGTCCCCTGGGGCCCAGAATATTACCACTACAAGACGGGCTCCCTCCCCGGCCCAGACGGCGCATCCATCTTCCTCCGCTCACCCACCCCCCTCAAGAACCGCCGCACCCAAAAGGCGTGCAATAAATGTCGCCAGCGCAAGGCCAAGGCTCGTCCCGCTCCCCGCTGCTCCTTGCCCTTCTGACCGCCACTTTCTTTTACAGTGCAGCGGCGACCACCCGACCTGCACCCGCTGCTTGGCCCGCGGGTACATCTGCGAGTACGCCGAGGATGAAAAATGCGCCACCCACGACGCAGAACGGTCGCGCGAGCCCCGGCACCGGGACCCGTCCGAGGACAGCTTCGACGGCTCGAAAGACTCGTCCCCAGAGGCGGAATACCCTCTCCCAACGAGCGCACAGCTCGTCGCGCCCAGACCCCTCAAGGTCGAAGAGCCCGACCTCCCTCCCCCAGACCTCCTCTACTACGACAGCGCGAGCGCGTCCGGATCGTCCTCGCCCTCGACCGCATACGGCTCGCCCTGGAACGACGCCTTTTACCCCGCCGAACCGCCGTACGGGTTCGTAGACAGCCCGTCCGCCGAGCCGTACGACCACTGTGGCGGCGTGGCCGACTTTTACGAGCCGCCGCCGCACCCGTACACGATGGACCCCGAAATGCACGCATATCAGCCGCACCAGCCGTCTCCCACGTACTTTCACCCCCCCGCCCTCCCTGGCCCCCTCTCCCCCACCCCCGGCCCCGCCGTACACGCACCCCGACCTCTCCGGTGCACAGGGTCGCCGTCCTTCCTCGCGCCCGAAGCACGGCCGCCCCGGGCCGCGTTCTCGTCTTCTTCCCTACCCGCAGTGGTGGCAGGCTGCTCCGACCTTGACGCGCAGCCGTTCGCACACGCACACGCTGACGACATGCTGATCGACCTCTGCGCGCCCGCCCAGCCCGCGCCCCAGATCGCCATACCCCAGCTGCCGCCGATGCCGTCCGCGAATCCGTCTGCCGTACACGTCCACCGCGGCGGCGGCGCCCTCGACTCGTGAGTAACGCCGTCTCGGCTAGCGTGGCTCTCCATCCTCCATCCGAACGAGCTGACCGTCCTCGTTCGAATCCGCAGATACCCTCAGGCTTGCGACCCACACGCTGCGTTGTACTACAGCGCGCACACGCCCGCGCCGGTCCCGATGCCGCAATACCCGTTCCTACAGTACCAGTACTCCGTCTCGACGACGTACATACCCGGGCTCCAGGACGGCGGGCTGAACTTGAACGAACAGCCGATGCTCTATACCATGGTCGCGTCCGGGATGACGTCCTAGAGCCCTCCATTCCCCCCCCCCGCTCCCTCCATCAGAAGGACCCGCCCCGTCCGAGGCTGAGGTAACATACAGCATACCCATAAGGCGGGAACGCCGCTGTGACCGAATTAGCTTTCCGAGCCGGGTCTTCTCTTCCACGCATCTTCCTACGCCACCGCGCTCGGCCGGGATATCCGTTGGCTGCGCTGCGCTGCCATTCCCGGTCTTCGTTCTCATTGGTCTGTCCGGACTCGGATTTGTTTCCTTCGCCCCCACCCATATCCACATCGACATCCGGGTTTCCGCGCCCTGCCTCGTCCCGCTCTCGTACCAGCACCCACTAACGACGCTACACGCTTCAACCTTGTATCCTTATTCCCTGCGCCGCTCGCCATCCTGCTTTCGCCACGCTACTCACTCCCAATCCATATCCGAATCCGAATCCGCAACACAGCCGCAGTCGCAGACGCTTACTACTACCAACCTATAGTGTATATACCACCCGAATCCCCCTTTTCCCTTCCCTCTTCCCCCTTCCCCCACCGTGACGCGTGAATCCCAGTGAGAGTACAGTACATATCCCGCGCATCCTGCACATAAGCTCAAGTATATATATATATATAGTCTGGCCTATAAGTACACCTGTACATACGTGCTCGGGGCTGTTGTTTGTATCGCAACGTCTGGACGTATTTAATCGGCTTGAATCGAATTTCGCTCTCCGAACGGGGCTCGTGCGCCAGCCTGCAGGCTCCGAGTTCCCGCCCGCGTCTGTCCCTAGTAGTACTAGTACAACCCTCTTGGAGGTCGTGTCGTCTCCAGTCGAGCAACGTTAACGTTCTCCGAACTTCAAACTTCAAACTTCGAACTTCGCCCTCGACATCCTCGGCCCCTCCTCCGCGCTCAGACTCCCACCCACTATAGCTAGTAAGTAATATTATACCGCAGTGTGGCCACCCGTCCGAGTCGCGTCGGACGCGACGCGCTTCGAACATTCTACATTCTCTGCAAGTTCTTCGGCCATTCGAAGGCGCATGCGCACGGGTAGTAAGTACCCGCGGCGCGTCTGATCATCATGATCATATATACATGCCGCCGGCTCCCATCCTGCCTGCCTGCCTGCGCCTGGCCACGGCCCTCGTCGAATTCGAACGACCGAAATCCGTTCCTCTCCCTTCACCCGCGCACGCCCCCCCCCTCCACCCACCCCACCCCACCCACTACACACTGCACAGTGGCACAGACCGAGATGATCTCACGCATCACGACGCGAAGTCGCGGACTGTGGACGCCTCTCCCCGGACCCCAACGCCTCCGCCTCCCACTCGCACAAGACGTGGTCACCCACATACGTCGGACCCCGCGCGCGCGTACCGTGCCCAAGCTCAAGCTCAAGCTCAGGACATGATGCCAGGGCCCGCGGCCGGGTCCCTACATAGCCCTCAGCGCTCAGCCCTTCACGTCTCCCAGCCGAGTCCCTAGCCCTCAGCGCTCAGCCCTTAACACGCCGCCCTGCAGGCCCGCATGATGCATCAGACGAATACGCGGGCGCCCTTCGTCGTTCGAGCCCGAGCTCGCGTGGCGGACCGCCGCGTCCCTTAAAGTTATTTCCTCACGCGCTGCGACGCGCGACGCGCGGCCGACCCTGAGCGGCCCCGCGGGCCAAGTTGTCACCTTGAAGCTTGAGCTTGAGCTTGAAGTTGAAGCCCATGACCCGAGGCTCAACAGTGAAGGGGCGGCGACTAGTCGTCGATGGAGCCGGGAGCCTGGCGGTGGGGCCGCCGTCCGCACGGTGGCCAGTGCGGAGAGTGTGGAGGCTCGATCGGAGGCGAGCGGGTCACCCCGTCATTTCTCGCGCACTCGGCCCTGCGCGATAACGGCACCTGGGGCGGGTTCGTGATGCAGCAAGAGTCGCTACTTACTGTTACTTACTCGGAGCTTGTTGAGCAGGCTTCCGACGGCGGGATGCGGGCGACGGTCGACCATGTACGGTCGCGTCGCGTCGCGGCGTGCACGTAAAGACTGAGGGCTGTTGCTCGTCCTGGCGAGCGGCGGGCTCCTGCGCCTTCTGCAAGTCGTTCCTCCGCGTCGTGCACTGGCGAGAGTCCCCGTCGGCCGTATGCCGTAGTTCATCAATTGCGTCCCGAGAAGGGGCCCGGGCGGTGTGTTGCGGGGATGCTACGGTGCGTTTTTCGCACGGAGAACTTGGTGCACAGAACCTGAAGCCCGAGCGACGTTATCGTCGCCGTCGTCGTCGTCTTCGAAGTCCCTTCGAGACGACGTTAGCCGCGACGAACTCGCTCGCGTACACAACAGTGACAACACCTGAGGCTGGCGCGTCCGTCGTCAGAATCTAGATTGGGTTGGGCTTCCATTTGCGAGATCTCGGCGGCGGCCGCGCCCTCAGGGCCTAAGCTTCCCGCCCTGTCACCTTGCCCTCAGTGACGAAATCCCAAGCGTCTGGAGTCCGTCCGTCCATTTGTGCGGTACGCGTCCCGAGCCACGAGAAGCACTCCGACGACGTCAGGGTCGCTGCTCGGTGGGCGTCCGCCGTGCCCGCTGCGGGGAGTCTTATGATCACACCGATTGTCCCCAAACAGCACTTTTAGAATACCGGGCGACTCTTTATGTTTGTTCGTTGCCCATGACTAACCCCGGGCCATGATTGCGGCGTCGCCTGACGATGCAGCTCCAGGACCAGCTCAGGATGACGGGGTGGGCATGAGCGACTGCGCCCCTACGCTCCACTGTAGCGGCCTGTTCGGGCGAACAATGCTAGGCGTTCAAGAAAATTCCGAGGGCGCCGCCAATCTCTGGTGACGCGCAGCGAAGGGGGGCCCGTGAGACTCCCGAGTGCGCATTACGACGCTGCTAACTGAGCTGCCCTCTTCCTTCTCACAGAGCGCCATATACGGCGAAGACGCACTGGCGGACGGCGACGCCGCGGACTCTCAACGGGGAAGATCATGGGTCGACGGAAGCTCTGGCGAGCGGCACCGTCACCGTGGACCCACAAACGCACTGGCTCTGGGAGCTCGGCGCGCGCAGGCGAAAGCCGAAGCCCTGGGCGTCCAGGCGGGTTCTCCGGTCGCGCGGGGCAGAGATGGGCCATGGGTGCGCATGGCGGCGTCGCGTGTGTGGTTTTTTTTTTCGCCAGGCACCCCAAAAGAGCCGGCTATCCCAAGCTCGGGCTGGTGAAACGGGATCTGCGCGCGCGCCGGTGTGCGTCACACCGCAGGCCAGTCCCCGCAGACCCGAGCTGAATTTGTAGATGATGACGGTAGGATACGCACGCGTGAGGGGGGGGGCGTCTGCAATCTTCAAGGCCGTAAGCTTATTTTGTTTTGGCATCACCTGGGAGCGGCCGTTCGATTTTTTACGTCCGGCGGGCGTGGGTGGAGAGACAGCCCCATCCTCGAATTTTCGCCGGAATGGGTTAAGAGCATTGTCGTTGCGAAGAGAAGCGTACAACCTTTTAGCCTTACCAGTCGTTTGACGTATTAGAAGAAGGCTCCTGCGAAAAGGCCGTCACATCACGTCCTTGACATCTTCCTTTGGATTGCTCGGCAAGAGTTATGGATGCTTGTCGGTCGGGCCATAAGCATGTTGCGATAGGGGCTTATGCCTGGTTGGGGTAGACAACACTTACTTTGAATTGTATGCGAGGCGCCAGGAACGACAAAGATCAGTAAAGATGCATTATATACACAGGTATTGATGTTTTCTTCGCAAGCTGGATGAGCGGAGGACATTGGCAACATTAAGGAATACTTTGGAAATATGAGAACGGAAAAGAGGGTCAGTGAACTCACGCACCTAGGATGTGGATCTCAATAGCACGACTATTGTTCGACCTATTGCCCATGAGTCAATTGGACATATGGGCAAATTGAAGCTAGGCCGCACACCGACAAGCAGACAAAGGGTGAATCATGAGCGGGACGCGTCGGCAGGGGACGGTGGGGGAGGCTCTTTCAAAGGATTTTCTGTTCGTGCCTGATCCAACATGGCATCCAAACCCTTGTCCTTGACTGCTTTCTGCCGGCGCGACATGCTATGATGTCAAGAGACCGGAAACGCTGTTCAGCCAACATACTCACCTGCACACACGCGCGATACTCTGTCCAAATCTTCCCGCACGAGCTCTCAAACTCTGCCGCCTTCTGCTGGGCGAACTTTGTCCGCTGCTCTGCATTCGCTGCCGCAGAGACTGCTGGTTCAAGGTAGCCCTCGAACCACGCGTTGAAGCAAGCGTCATACTTGCGCTTCAGCGGTGTGCACTCCTCAACAAGGCTTTGAGACATCCCAAGAGGCTACCGCAAGTCAGCGATCCAGAAAACAGAGGGACCGCCAGACGCGTGAGTGAGGGGACAGTTGAACGAGGACAAACAAGTGAAGGACGAACGCGTGCGGTATACAAGTCACACAAGCGCCCATGACATCGCTGCCACGTGGGCGAGCCGCACAGGCACGACGCGCGCGTTTCCTGTTCGCTGCGCGTCGCGGCGGAGCCAGGCTCTTGCCCGTTCCCCCTCATCCGCCCCTACGATGGTCCTCGTACTCGTCATCGGCGACCTCCACATACCGCACAGGGTGCACGACTTGCCCGCCAAGTTCAAGAAGCTCCTCGTTCCTGGAAAAATCCAACAAATACTGTGCACGGGCAATGTTTGCGACCGGGAGACGTACGAGTACTTGAGGACGGTCTCGCCAGACGTCCATGTGGTGCGGGGAGACTATGACGAGGTGCGGAAACTCTCGTGCTTTTTGCTTGGCCAAGTCACCAACATCTGCAACCGCTAGAGTTCATTCCCCTTATCCGTGACCGTCGCGCACTCACCTATCCGGATCGGCGTCGTGCACGGACACCAATCCGTCCCGACGGGCGATCTTGACTCCTTGAACGCAATTGCAAGGCAGCTGGACGTCGATGTTCTGGTTTCCGGACACACACATACGTGAGTGACTGCTGCCCTCATTCGACGAATGATATGGAATATCCTTCTTAGATTCCAAGCGGTGGAATACGACGGCCGCTTCTTCGTCAACCCCGGTTCCGCCACCGGGGCGTGGATAGGCACATATAACGGGTACGTCGGCCTGATTACTCCCGGTTGCCTGTACCGGGGAACTCACGGAATGTCGCCACAGTGACCCTACCCCCTCTTTCGCCCTTATGGATATCCAGGGTCCGGTGGTCGTCACCTACGTATACCAGCTGATCGAAGGGGAAGTACGAGTAGAGAAGATCGAGTACAGAAAGGAGCCCGAGCCCGTCAGGGAAGCGCCTCGGCCGACTGCTATGCCCCAGAGCATTCCTTCCAGTCCAGGTCCTCAGCACGCGCAGAGCGTTTGGTAGACACTTTGCAGACTAGCGGGTGGATGTCGTCGGCGGGTGTGTGATACCTGTTATGTTGGGTTGTAATATTATTCCTGTCTTTTTCATAGTGAGTGCAGTGACCCATGTTCCGATGCATATCGTCCGTTCTGACATATGCTTAGCCGTCATTGCATCCATGTGCTATTTTTCTCTTCGCAGTCGTCGGCCCATCTCTCAGTATAGGCATAACACTTGACACGAATACTAGCCACACGACACGAACGGTCTCTTCACGGAAAATCCGATCGTATGATGGAAGCCGCCACCGCGCCAGGAGTGAAGTCATCGTAGTCTCGCCACCGAGTACGTCCGGGGGAAAAACATGCGAAGGAGGCAACAGCTAGATCATATGGGCCGAAATACCAATTGAACGTTGGGACGGACTGGCGTCTCTGTGCAATATGTCCCGTCGCCAACGAAACGTACCAAGGTATCGTCGGCGAGGCCGCCGAGCGTCTCCAGCCCGCCCCTCTCTTCAGCCTGGCTACTGCGGATTAGGTTCTATGATGAGAGCGAATTATTAGCGTCGAATTCCACCTGCTTCCACGGGAGGCCGCTGGCCCTGAGGTTATCGCCGCGGAGTGGAGCGCGAGGCGCTCGTCATCTTGACTGGCCCCGCTTACGACAACATAAATTATATCAGGACCTATCAGGACGCCCTCTCTTTTCTGAGACTTTGTGTGTACATGGGCGCGACGATCGAAGAAATCGACCGGGAGCAGGCGCTTTGTATCCTCCCGGTCTCCTCGACTCCGGTGTCTTCAGCATAGGCGAGCTCTTCCTGAGCGTTTGTGCCGCGTTCGCTGAAGGCACGGAAGCCGTAAGTACTGATGTTCATAATTCTATCGTTACATCGAGGACAAATGCATCCGATCGCGACTTGCCGAGATCCTATTGACAGTTGGGGGAAGTTGACTGGTGGCTGGTGGTGGCGAATTGGATGGGCACTTCGGCGAAATACATACCGCGCTCGGGGCGGGGGCCCTAATTGCTCTAATGGCCCCAAAGCCTCCAAGTCCATGGCGCCGCCCGCCCGCGATACCTCGAACTTCGCTGTGCATCTGTACATTCCAATCATGAGCTCGCGAGGTTCTAAACTTCTAACTGCATAGATGCCCGGCTGAATTCACCGCGCCGCGCGCCGGTACAGCATTTTGCCAAGCAGAGGACTGCCCGGTATGGTATAGCGGGGGGTGCGTCTACTGAACGCCAGGTGTCCGATCGCGCGCGCTTCGGAGCAGAAGGAACGAAGCCAGTATGAGGCACCGGCCGGCGGGGCGTGATCCCATCGACAACCCCAGCGCTGAGCAAGCTTGGCCCTGTGGCCGCGGTTATTGACTAAGCGCATCTCCGGGTCGGACGACGGCCACCCTACTGGCACCAGATGGTGGTGGTCTTGTCTTGCTTGCCGGGGCGTGCACAGTGCACACATACGCCGCCCACCGCTGCGGACAGCGCCAGGCGGTGGTCCAGAAGCCCCCCGTCGCCCCGCGAAACTGTCTTGGGTGATGGAGGCGCACAGGTCGCCGGGCCGTTGGGCGACGCTCGAACTCAGATACCGTTCAGACTTCATGCGCACAGTTAGATCTCCGCGGGTGTGGGCAGGAGAGTGTACAAGAATGATTATCGTGTGACGGGGTGGAGAGCACGTACGGGGCCCCAGACAGGGTTAGAACGATGCGACGGTGCGGTGCTCCCGAAGGGTGCCGCGAGATCGTTGGGGACGGGTTGGGAACAGGCAACAGGGCATAGTCATTACGGTGGGGCTGCGATGTGGATCTATCGCAACAAGGTTCTGAAGGTTCCAGGGATGCTCGGCGGAAAACCGTTGGGGCGAAGCCGAGAATTCGGTAAGACGTTCTCTAGGCTTCACAGTCGTGCAGGGTGTGCCGAAGTGCGAGTATACCATTCATCTGGGTTTGAGTGATGGTTGAGGGGCTAAACTTGACCAGCGGAATGTCGAGGTTTGATGGAGGTGCATGCACAAACGCTTAGCTCCGAATGGCATAGAACCAAGATGACGGGCCAAAGTACTTACCAGCAGAACTCCTCGAAGGCTGCATATAGTGAGGTAGCAGGCGGCCATCAGACCTTGTCGTAAACGTCCGTTGTTGCGTGGGCGGTCAGAAAGGGAACGACGCTAGAAGGCGCATGAGCTTGCTCATTATCTCAAATAACGGTCAGCTGTGTTCAGATGGAACTAGATATTGCACTCACCATAGCTGATCCGTTCTGTAGAGGTGCACGCTGTAGAACGGAGGTTCAAAGTTGAACCTTCAATGTCCGTGATGTCAGGTACTGCTCTTCACACGCATAAGAGCGCGTAGGGTGTCCCAAGGATGGCTGGACTCGTCGAGGTGCAGGTACGCAGGGCACCAGCCGGCGGGGCACACAAGCAAGGGCCGGCCAAACGCTGCCCCGGGTTCCTTTCCTCGATGTACCATCTACTTAGTACTTAGTGCTGGTTGGGGCGCGCAGGGCCTAACCTGGCAGGCGAAGCGAGCGTTGGAGTCTTCGGTGAGTGGACAGGCTGTTGCGGGATCTTTTCATTTAGTGAAGCTCGGAGTCAGAAACGTTATACGGAGCTTACCCAGAGTTGGCCATTTTGTGCTCCCCGAGCTAGCAAGGGAACACATGGCGCTCCGAGCTCGAGGGAGCGGTGGCTGGTAGATCCCAGACGATCAATGCATAGCCCACGGGTAGCTTCCTACGCTGCACACGGCTTCCGGAGTTGCACCCCTGAGCTTACCGAGGCTGCACGTGCCTTCAGGCCGTTGAAGACGACGAGCAGGCGAGGAGAGGATGCATGCCGAGCGTGTCGGGACGGCGGTCAGAGCGGAAGACATGCACGGGCGCCTGTACGGGACGCGACCGCGCCAAGCTGTGCCGCGCCGAGAGACTGAGTGAGCGCGCCTTCGCCTCGCGCCTGCCTGCCGCGGTCAGCGGTGAGCCGTCCTCCTCCCTCTCTTCACTCTGCCACGCCTACTGCACACGACGACAACGACGACGACCACGGCATGCCCAATGTCACGTCCGCTCACCCTCCACGTCTCTGCCCTCAACGATGCCGAGTTCACGACCTACACTTCCTCCATCCACGACATTGTCGACTACTCCCCTGCGCAGGCCCCCGTCCCCGACTATGACAAACTCGTGGTCGGCGTGCGTGAAGCACGCGCATGGCTGAGGGGTCGATACCACACCGTCACACCCAGCACTATTGACTCGGTGCGTGCGCATGCATTCACGTCGCGCGTTGTCTTATCGTTCTCCAGATTCTCCGCCTCTTCTGTCCTGACCTCGGCCCAGCAGACGTCTTGTCCGGAGGACAGTTTTTTGCCGCACTGAGGCTTGTATCCCATGTACTGAGCGGAAAAGAGGTCGATCCTAGCCTAGTATTCTTGCAAGGTAAGTTCTGTCCTCTACTACACTGCTCCCGTCGTTCTCCACACGCCTCCGGGTCGAGTCCTTCTTCCTCCGACTATGGCACACAGCTTTGACTCGACGCGTTTCTTGTGGAGAGTATTCACATGAAATCTGCAAGAATAGGACAATAAGACACTAGTCGACTGTCCCTTGCGAATTGCAGACTAGCTGTTCTGGACGGGCGTGGGATTCGGCAGCTTTACTTTGCCATACAGTCATGTCGTCTTGCTGCAGTATGTCTCATGTGCTCTATGCTGGACGGGAAAGCGAAAGTTCATGATGCTCTCGCCAACGCGAGGATCATCGTGCTCCTCTTCTGGTCCCTGGTTCGACTCCATTCATTGTGTACTGACAGGCTTCCTCTCGTGCAGCCCATCCAGACGAACTAGCTTCCCGATCGCCGTCTCCGCTCGGGAAGCCAACAAAGGTCTCTCCCCAAACCCAGCCTCAGACTATACAGACCACACCCGAGCCTCCCTCTCCCGATCACAACCCATTCTTCGCGGCCAATGCAGCCAACTCCCACCCAGCTCCCTCGGTCGCACCCCATACCTCGGCCCCGGCGCCCGGCCGTCCGCCTCCGCCGTCTTTACCTCCCAAGCCAAATAACCCTTTCCTCAGCCGTAGAGGTTCGCAAGATCTTCCCCCACAATCCGCGCCGGCGAGCACGGCAGCCTTCCCCGGGCCACGCCCCACGGCCTCTGTATCACAAGAGGGCAGACTCCCTCCGCTACCTCCGCGAAAGCCCCCGGTGATTCCCCCACCTCGGCATGCCTCATTGGGTACGCCACACGCCCAGCCTACCCGCGAAGCACCACCTCCTGTCCCACCACTCCCCGCGCGAAGCGTATCGACAAGTAACCCGAATGTGCTCATCCAGCAGTCACTACAGGCGACACGCATCGCGCAAAGCCTGAAGAAGGCTGAGCAGCGGCTGGAGCAAGAACGCGTCATGGAGGTGCTCAAGAGCAGCTCCTCCGGGACTATCGGCACGCGGCGGGTCCGCAGCAAGAGCCCTGTCAAAGAGAGTGCGGTCGGCGGCCCCGGCAGCGCGTCCACTTCTTCCGCAGCGTCAGCAGCAAGCTCAGCCGAGCGCCCACTAACGCTGCACCGGCGCGTGCCCTCGCTCCCACCACGGCGGAACCTCAGTCCGCCCGCGTCGACGACTGGCACGGCGCGTTCTTTCGAGCAGGTTGCGACCGCGACGCTTTCCCCCTTTCGCCGCGGGACGCTTTCGTCCGAACCTCCCCCTCTCCCGCCCGCGCGCCGTTTCGCGTCCCAGTCCAACTCACCCTCGCGTACTCCTCCCCGGCCGCTCACGGACCTCCCTCCTGAGCCGCCTCCGCTCCACCCAGATCGCAAACCTGCACCGACCACTGTGCCAAACCTCGCAGACGTGGACCGGCCGGTATCGTCCGCGACGCCGTCGCCCCGCGTCGTGCGGTCCAGATCGATGCACCACCCGTCACCGCCGCCCGTGCCGCCTCCGCCTCGGCGGAAACGCCCCGAAAGCGTGCAAATCGCGCCGTCCGAGTCGCCCTTCGCAAATCCCACCGCGCCAACCTCGTCAAACCTAATGCTCTCGCGCCACCTCTCGCTCTCGTCGACGCGCGAGCGCGAACGGCAGCGCGAGAAGGAGCGCGAGAAGGAGCGGGGCCGCGAGAGCCGGGACCGCTCGCGCGACTCGGCGTTCACGGACTCGGCGATTGGGAGCGTGCAGAAGGCGTTCACGAACCTCTCGCTGCGCGCCGCGCCCGCGCTAGATGCGGCGCGCTACAAGGCGGAGGGCGCGTTCTCCCGACGCGGGTTCGTGCAGCACGGCACGCACGGGCCGCGCTGGATACGTGGGGAGGGCGAGGCGCGGCTCATGGATGACGTCGACGACGAGGGCGACGTGCGCGGAGACTCAGGCGCGTTCGACGAATCGGAGAAGGACGCCGAGAAAGGCGCGGGGGAGGTGAGGGGCCGTGGATGGCGCGGCGCGTATGGTGTGGCGGACGACGAGAGCAGCTTGGATCATGACAGCAATACGGGGGACGATAGCGAGCGAGAGCGGGAGAGGGTCGAGGAGCGGGCGCGACGGTGGCGGGAGGGCGGTGTGGACGTCGCCGTCGTGGATGACGGGCGGCGGATGGTGCTCGAGCGGGACGACCTGAAGTGGCCTGCCGGGGAGGGATGGAAGCCTCTGTGACCCTGTGCGCCGCGAGCGAGGGCACAGAGGTACGGGGGCAGACTTGGATTACATTACGTCCTACAACACAGAACTCGATTTGTATTATGTGCACGCCGCGTTATCGCATCCCAGACTAGTAGTTACCCAATATTCAAGCACTGTATATTCAAGCAATCATCTCGCCCAGCTTCGTTACTCCATAGTCCGTCAGTACATGGGTACTGTCCATGGGACCCTAGGGTCACCGCCCCATGGAAAATTCAAGTTACAGCGTGCCGGACCAGAGGCCGGACATGATGCTGGCTTTCAGTCTGAGCAGGTTCGAGTTCGGTCGAGTGCCCTTACCAGCATTTCATCTTTCTAAGCTAGGTATCCTCCCTATCCATGACTGCCGCTAAACCTGGGCTGGTTGACGCGCACCGTCGGATACTACATATGTGCATCGTATTTTGCTACAGCTTGTTCAGCTCAGATATTCGAACGTTTCAGCAGGCTTGACTTGTCCTGCGGCTGTTCGATTCGATATAGAGTGAAGGTAAGCCAGACCCACTGATATTTAGTTAATGGGTACCTCAAGTAGACCCATAGTAATTCTCGTATCAAAGTTGTCAGGATGCGCCCGCGTATACAGTCGACCCAAACATGCCGCCGCATACACAGACACGTCAATAGTATTACAACAGGGTATCCCATGCCGAAAAGACAAGATCAACACATGGCTGCACATATACCAATGGGCCGTCCGCGTCAGGAGACAGGGAGTACGCCAGGTTTGGTCCATATGCGCGAATTCCGTGTACGGTCACTCATCAGACATCGTCTTACGCGCGATCTCTTCCTTGCACAGATACCCGTCGGAGTCATCGTCCACGAGTCCGAGTCTGTAGTCCGTGGTGTAATAGAGCGATCGCAACGCCGGGTTCTCAAGCAACTCCTATAACAGTCTCGGTGAAAGGGTACACAGATGACTGGCTCTAGAAGACGTACCTGACACTGCTGCGTCGAGAAAAAGGGTACACTCACAACGCTCTCCGGGACGACAAGCCACTTGAAATCCTCCGGAGCGAGGCCGGCAGACTCCCGGAGAGTACTGTCTTCGATGAGGCTATTCATGGCATCGCGAAACAGCAGCATACGCGCTATTTCGCCAGAAGTGGGTTCCGCTCCGCGGTCTTCTTCCGCACGGAGGCCCACTGGAATGAAGACAAGCAGGCGGAAGTAGCTCTTCATGACTGTGTGCGCGGTGTGCACGGACACACCTGTAGTATTGATGACTTGTCAGTATCGCCCAATGGATGGCAAACATATCGTAAGGAGCCCCTTATGGGACGCACAGTGGGGGATCAAGAGGCGCTGCTTAATTTCAGGGGGGGCCAACTTTCGCAACGTGTAGAAATAAGCACTGTCGAAAGCCATAGCGAAATCGTTATCCGCAGTCTGCTTCGCATCCCAAAGACGACGCAGCTCCAGCTGCTGGGACTCAGCGTCTTCCAAATGAGCTACGGCGTCGGGCCCCGGGGTCTTCGGAAGTGGCGGACCACAATTCCTCTTGTGGCCTTGCTCGAAGTAACGATGAAGGGCATCTAACATGATGCAAAAACCGCTCTGGTAATACGTCGGCGGGCGGTTGACAATCTGTTTCGTGTTGTGCGACATGGTGTGAGAGAATTCAAATAAATGGATAGGTCGTGCGCTTGAAACTGAAGAGAAATGAGAAGCGGATGAATTGGAAGGAATGGGAGAGAATACGACCTTGTATATGTACTGTGTGCTTCCCCGCCGGTACGTAATGTTTGTTGCAGGTTACCAGTAGTAAGCATGATTCGAAATACCGCGATTACGCCAGTAATGATGGACGCCGGACTAGCACAGTCTCCCCGGGCCCGCTACACGGTGCCGACCGACATCCTGCCAGCGGAACCTCGCAAGCACGCACCGCTCTCGGAGTCTACAGATCTTACGCCAGACTCGAGTTGTATTGCCCACTCCGACAGGCTCAGTGAGCCGGGCGTCATGGTTATTTGAGACGACTCGGCGACTTCGGGTGAAGCAGTTGAAGCATGCCGATGCAGAGTCAGAATGTAGAGATGCGTTGAACGCGACAAGGCCGCGGCTAGCTCTGCAGAGTCAGCGAAACATGCTATATCAGGATTCAGTAGTTGGCATTCGTCGATTTGGTGGATGTATATTTTCGTGTATGACCGGCGAATAATCTAGATTTTACCATTATTGTTGATTCAGTACGTAGAAAATGCTATCTGTGCGACCAGTAACACGACTAATGAGTGTCTGCGATTCATGATCCAGAACTTATGTATCTCCAAATATCCTTGAAGGTTGTAGCCATGCGAGCCTACGGCAGAGCACGGGCCCGCGCACGGGCGAGTAGATAAAACGTGTCGCGGATATACATGACAATAGTGCAGTGGGATACCCCATGCCGGGAATACAAGATCAATGCGTAACTGCGTGTATACGCCAACAAGCCATCCACGTCAGGGGACAGGGAGGGGGTGTGTCAGATCTGGTCCATGTTCACGGTTACTCATCAGACATCGTCTTTCGCGCAATCTCCTCCTTGTACAGATACCCGTCTGAGTTATCATCTACGAGCCTGAGTCTATAGTTCGTAGTGTAATAAAGCGACCGCAACGCCGGGTTCTCGCACAACTCCTACAGCATAATTTCAGTGAAAGGGCATCCAGATAGTAGGCTCGGCGTACCTCGCGTTGCTGTCGTGTAAAAATAGGCACACTCACGGCACTCTCCGGGACGACAAACCACTTGAAATCCTCCGGAGCGAGGCCGGCAGACTCCCGTAGAGTGCTATCTTTGATGAGGCTATTCATTGCATCGCGAAACAGCAGCATACGCGCTATTTCGCCAGAAGTGGGTTCCGCTCCGCGGTCTTCTTCCGCACGGAGGCCCACTGGAATGAAGACAAGCAGGCGGAAGTAGCTCTTCATGACGGTGTGCTCGGTGTACACAGACACAGCTATAGTATTGACGACTTGTGAGTATACCCAATGGACGGCAGATAGGCTGTATAGAACCACTTATGGGACACACAATGGGGAATCACGAGATGCTGCTTGATCTCGGGTGCAGCAAAATCTCGCAATGCGGAGAAATAAACGGAGTCGAAAGCCATAGCGAAATCGTTATCTGCAGTCTCCTTCGCATTCCAAAGACGGCGCAACTCCTTCCGCTGAGAGTCGACATCTTCTAAATGAGTTACCGCCTCAGGACTTGGGGTCTTCGGAAGCGGTGGTCCGCAATCTGTCTTGTGGCCTTGCGTAAAGTAACGATAGAGGGCATCTAACACGATGCAAAAACCGCTCTGGTAATATGTCGGCAGGCGGCTGGCAACTTGTTGCGTGTTGTGAGACATAACGTGAGAACTTTTATAGATGAGTAGGTTGTGTAGCACTACTCGACACCGAAGATAGATGAGAAGGGGATGAGTTTGAAGGATTTGGGGTGGCAATAACTTAGACCTTTATATAAACCATGGGCTACGTCACTGCCACGTGAGGCCGGACTGTGAATTTGCCAGTTTTCAAATTCAGAGGCTGTGCGGCGGCGCTAGCTACGTATACTCTCCTAGTCTAGATTGTGTTACTATCGGAAGGCTACAAGTGCACCAAGCTCAAGTTGTACTGCTCTCTCTGGTCTATAGGTAGGTTTCAGGTGTTGTAATATTCTCAAAATGATGAAGCAACCTGTGCCGCAGCATGCCGCGTAAGAACGCAGATGCGAGCTCAATTTCAGAACCGTAAAGTCAGTGAAACATGCTATATCATATGATCAGTACCGTCAATTTAGTGAATGTTACAGTTTCATGAGTGGATGAAGAATTTAGATCTAGAGTTCACTGGACGATCACAAGTGGTTTCAGGTCGTGGATGCTGCCAGCGCGACTGGTAGTAACACTATAGTGGGGCGTGTCACGTCTATGACCCAACTAGAAGTTACGTACCCCGGATGTGGGGGTCGCGACGAAAAGGTTCAGACTCGCACGGTCATATCGACACAAGGCGGGCAGTGGTAGGATCGGCGACCGGCGACCAATGTGTGCCTTATTTTCCTCACCCCAAGCTGACATATAGGATCATTCCTAGTATCACCACAGTCTTAGACAAGAGGCAGTGACAAACTCTCTTCAGTCTGGGAGGAGTAGAAGATATCAGAGCATGAAGCCCGAGAATGATGTGGTATACCGATCTGTCCCCATATAAACAGTGCAACGCTGAAGTAGACGATCCATAACATACCCCGTTCAACCACTGCTGTGATCACATCCTCTTATTAGTATCCCAAATCTCTAACAACTTCATATCAATGGCTAATCTTCAATTGAAACCGTTCTTCCCTAATGAGCCTCTCGTCGCGACAATACTACGGGGACGCATTGAGGGCTGGCAGACCCGTGTGCCTGGTGACCAATTCAAGCAATACGGGCCCCTCGATAAATTTTTCAATGACATTTTCCACCGAGAGACCCAAATGATAAAACCCCAGATGTTAATACGCCCACCCCCCGATGAAAAAGACAGCAACACCATAAGGACCCTACCCGCTGCAGAGCAATCAGTACGTGACGCTGTAGGCGAGCCCTATTCGGAAACAGATGCTTGGAAGAACTTCCAGAAGGAAACCAAGGCCATGAGGAAACGAGTAGATGGCTTGAGTCTCAGTATAGATTCTACGATTGCTGGCAAGCACCATCTTACTGCCTTCCTACGCTGAAGTTTGGTACTCACTCTATGCGTTCTTGCATCAGGTCCTGTGTATGGGATGACAGTACCTGGAAAGAAGTATCCCGATTTTGGGGTCTGTAAATTTGTGGCTGATCCATATGGAGAAGGACCCGATGACCCGAAGGACGAAATCCTCATTATCATTGAGGTCGCCACGGTACCGAAAACAATCAGGGGTATTATGAGAGAACGAACGCAGCAAGCGCAATCGCCACTGGATGAGGAGGAGGAAGAGCCGAGGGCGCTGACAGATACGAAAGTAGCTGTTCTGAAACAGGTGATCGGGTACATGGAAGCAATCGGTGATGAGGGAGAGAGGTGGTCACAAGGGGTTTTTGGGATTGCTATCCTCGGTATTGAGGTCGCATTCGTTGACCCTGTAAAATTAATAGACCAAGAAGGAAGGCAAGGCATCCGTTGGAAAGCGACATCCTGGTATTCTTTGTATGGTGCCGAATTTCAAGACCGTATCCTTGAAGCACAGGCTCACTATTAAAAACCTATAACCTACTGTATCCAGCCTGCCATAAATATAATCTGGGTACCTGGATACTGGCACTCAATTTGAACAGCCCCAAGTTTACCTCGAGCCCAATAGTAAATGTAACATTCTAAATGTGTGTGGCATGTACGGTGTAGATGTAAAGTTTCATATAAAACTACTTATGTCCTACAACGCAGCACTGGATTTGTATTATGTGCGCGCCGCGTACCCCAGACTAGTAGTTACCCAACGTCCAAGCAATGTATTTACCAGTAATCTCAAGCTCCAGCTCGTTACTCCATAGTTAGTCAGTTAGAGACTGCGCTCGGCGCGTACTGAACATGCCGAACACACTGAACACGTGAGGTCCGCGCCGTTGACCGAATCTCAACACCAGTGCCCGGCGCGGGAGCATCAGTCGATGCGTTTAAGCATAAAGTCAATATACTTATATGCTATATGCAGCCGAAGACGACACCGCCGAACATTGAATGTAGTTGATCACAGAAGGATGAGACGACGCTGGTCACCCAATGTTCACGAGGAGCGGCGTTATAGAACACAAGTTTTCCGACTAATGGGTACTTCGAACAGAACTACACTGAGATATTGTGACAAAGTTATCAGCTGGATGGCACGGGCCCACTGGTGACTTTACTACGTCGGTAGGCGACGGATGGTTTGTGGCATGGGTGAACATCCGGGATTCGCGCACCAAAGTTGCGGTGTAAACCTACGCCTGTTGTTCCTTGATCCATGCCTCGACCTCAGGCCTAATGCTCTTCAGCATATCTTCCGTGGTGTACTTAAGCTTCCACCCGAGCGCCCGCCCGCGGTCTGCCCGCGCGCGCGAGTTCGTGCCGCTGTAGTAGCCCCACACCTCGCTCGTGAAGTACTTGATGAGCTCCGGGACAGTGAACGTCGTCAGCTCGGGGTCCTGCGCGATGCCGAGCGTGACGAGCGCGTCACCGATCGCACGCGCGATCTGGTACTAGCTGTGTTCGCCGTTCTCGCCAAAGTAGAGGCCCTCCCACTCGTGCCCGGTCTGCTCGGGCTTGCTCACGATTGCGTCGAAGAGACAATGTACAGGTCAGCCACTGCGACAGGGCGGGGAAGAAAGTGTTAGTCTCGGCATGTGGACGCGACGGGGATGGATGGGACGTACCATCGTGGATGTGAACGTTGGGCCACCGGGGCTTGCCCTTCCCGACGACCCTAGAGCGGTTGCGGTCGAGCGCGGCCTTGGTCAATAAGGGGATCTGGATCGAGTGAGGGTTTGAAACGCCGGCGTTGAAGAGCGCGCCTTCCGCTATGGCGTAGATTGTAGACGGGAAGATGATGTGGGTACGCGCGTAGCCTTCGGTGTCGGCAGCGATGACTGGAAGGTCGACATTGCGGTGGACAGCGGTGGGCGAGATCGACTTGAGTTGCTCGATGTTGGTGTCACGGTAGATTGTGTCCGTTACGTACTCGCCCCCGCGTCGTCGGTGAGCACACCGGTGCCGGACTAGAGAGGATAAGGGGGGTCAATATCCTCACCCGGGTGATATTAAGTAGGTGCGGATCGACTTACAGTATGGATGAGAATGGGGAGGTCACCGAGTTTGGCGTGCCTCTTCTTGAGGCCGCTCAAAATGGCCTTCGCAGCAGGCTCATCGTCCGCATCCGCCTGAAAAGTACGACAGTCGTTAGTACGCGTGTCACTGCTTCCTCCGGGATACTGCTTACCGTGTGGAAGATAACATGAGCGTTCTCCGCGAGGGATTCGAGCTTGTCTAGCTCCTGGTGGTTGCCAACGACGGCCTTGACGCCGAACTTGGATTCGAGGATTTTGGCCTTGTCGGCGTTGCGGACGAGGGCGGCGATGTCGAATGTGCTCGCGCTAGGATGCTTCAGGAGACGCTCAAGGACAGAGCTGTCGATGTAACCTGCGTGCAGCGGGGTGAGCGGACATGACGTCACCTGACAAGTTGACAAGTTGGGCTGCACCTGTGGCCCCGGCGATGAAGATGGGCGTTTTGTTTGCAGACATGTCGAGAGAGTACTGAGGGTGTGGGATGGCTGAGGACTTGAGAGAACTTGAATGTTGTGGATACGCTGCTTGAGCCGCATCGACTCGCGTTATATCGCAAAAAAGTCTGAATGGCAAAGTTTGAACCCGTGTACTGCCAGAAAATAAGAGGGCGATCCGCTGGCTGAAGCTGGCGATGCCAACGATGCGCTAGTAGTTCATACTAATAAGGGAGGCGGGCGCGAAACAGGCAGCGCACCCTGTCACCGCCACGTGGAAAGTCACAGCGTGCCGGACCACGCCGGTCCCCAGGCCAGTGGCTGAAGGCTCGGTCGGCACGTTGAGTGGGGGGTGGCAACCCCTGCAAGGCCTGTAGACCGCTTAGTCATCTAGCGCCCGCTCGGTGCCTGGTCAGTGGCACAGTCGCGCTTCATTAGACGCGTGCGCGCGCAACGGGCGTTTCGTGCAGTGGCTGAATAGGCGCGAGCAACATATGTTTTTTGATTACACGGGTGGCATTGTACAGTGCGGGAAAGAAGCAGGAATGAATGGAATAGTATGGTATAGAAGGTGTTAGGATTGTAAAGATGAATGCACCGAATTGTCCGTGTGAAAAGGTAATTGTCGTACATGGGCAGCCTCTTGTGCTGAGTCGAGTACCCATGCTACTTCTCCCATCCGCGCGCAATACCGCTTGATCTCCGCCTCCACCGCTTCAACCTTCTCCTGCTTTCTTTTGAACTTTGACTGATATGGCACCAAAGTATCTCTCTCGTGCTTCCGGTAGACATCAAATTGCTCGTCAAGGCCGGCCATCTTCAGCTCGAGTCCGCCATAATTCTCTGGTCCAAGATCAGCGAGATGGCGCTGAGCTGTGCAGTAATTGCGTTATATCTTTTTCTATTCAACTGTACCTAAAATAGCGTACTTTTTCGCGCTCGCGATAGTGTGCTCGACGTGCGCGCACGGTTACCACGGAATGAGCCTTAGTGAGTGCGTGCATCACGTGACGCATTCATACGCGTTGGTGGCTGTCGCGCGCACGGCGCTTCCTCCTGCGCGCAAGCCTCCTCGTCGGTTCAACCTCACACTTCAGCTTCGACACGCGCGCCCTAGAAAACCATCGCAATTTATTTGTACATGATATATGTGGGGAAGTAGCAGAAAGATTTGTTATTTATTCGTCTTCTTTACATGTTTCTCGTGTGCATGTATGCTATAACTTTGGAACGGGCTACGTATGATCATTTATTTTCTGCTACTTCCCTAGCTTCTGAGAATAACATACTAACTGGATACTTTTTATTCTCGCGCGATGATGTACAAGACTATAACCCTGTTCCGACTTTCATGACCACTTTCCACGGGCGTTAGAGAGAATCACAAATATGACCAAACAAGAATTCGCAAGCAGGGATTGCCACCCCCCACGTTGAGTCGCTTCTTGCCCGTTCTCTAAATGCCTCCCATTGTATCTGTGCAAGCTGCTGAATGACTTGAGGGCACGCTGCGATCTCGTTACGATTTTATGTCGTAAGAGGTTCCTATGCCTCCACATTTCCACAGCAGATCTGCCCAGCCTGAGATCGAAACCGAAGCTTCAAGTACTTGCTCCTCCTTCACCTGTCTCCTAACGCCTAATGCACGCAATCTCCGCACACGGCCCATATCATCCGGGACCCTGCTGCGCCGTTAAGGATTGCGGCCGCGGGGACACCTTGCGCATGCTTCATCCCCCGTTGAACCAAGTCGCCTGGTCCGTCTTCTAATGTGATAGAAGCACCATCGGACTGACCGCATCCTTTGCAGCGCCTTGAGTAGGTGCGACCTCAGCATAGTCGACTACTTAAGCTTCCTTCCAATGTGGCATACTCATGACTCCGGTCAAAACCGCAGCCCTTTTCTCTCGATCCGATGCCCCCATCCCCACGAGGCTTACGCCATTGTCCAAAGCCACAGGGCGTGGAAAAAGGGGGGGGAGGGGTAGAAGCTTCGCGGACCTGCCCTGCGGATTCACCCCGTCTTCACAATGTTCTTAGCCCCTCAAGCATTCATATCGCGGAGAGTCCTGCAGTCTGCCGTCCTTGCGCGCAATGTGTCGTTTCGCTTGACGGGGACGCTCATCTCCCGCACTTTCCGCACTTCTAGTCCCCAGCATGATGGGGCTTCCCATTCTCCGCGATCAGGAGTCGGAGTCGCGGGGATGCTGCAGGCTCCCGGTTCAGGTGCGTCGTTCAACTCCCCCACTTAGAACCAGAGCGCGGCGTTGAGACTCGCGGACACAGCAACGTCCCCGACACTCTTCAATCGCGACTTCTCTCTCGGGGACCGCGTCGCATTACTAGTCTCTGGCGGTCACGGCGGGATCGGTCTCGAGGCTGCCCTAGCTCTCGCGGAAGCTGGAGCCCGCGCGGTGTACTGTGTCGATCTCCCGACCCAAACCGGGCCCTAACGGTGCCATGTGCGGGATCGCACCTCTCGCATGAAGGACAAGGCTGGAGAAGGGCGTCTTGAGTATGTCTGTGCCGACGTGAGCGACCAGGTACGCTCCGTCGCGCCGTCCAGCAATACGGGCTGTTGCTCACGCCGTCGCTGACCTCTATGACAGGAGAAGATGTGGAAGGTGGGGGAGATGATTGGCGATCGAGAGGGGCACATGGATGCTTGCGTCGCCGCCGCCGGGATCCTCGAACAGTCCGCAGACTGTCTACACTACCCGGCCGAGGACTTTCGAAAGGTACCGTGGCCCATCTCCTCCGACGTTGAATCACAATGGTATATTGTATTGACGCCCCTTACACGCCATAGGTTCTCGACGTAAACGTTAGCGGCGTCCTCTTCACCGCCCAAGCCGCTGGTCAGCAAATGCGGCGCTTCGGAAATGGTGGAAGCATCGTCCTTCTCGCCAGCATCGCGGGCCGTCAAGTGTTCGAGGCACGTAGTACCCCTTTTCACCCGTATACAATGACCCCCTTACATCCTCTGACTGTCTTTACACCCCATCCGCAGGGTCACCCCATCGTGCAGTACTACACCTCCAAAGCGGCCGTGCACCAGCTGACACGTGCGCTCGCGTCCGAGCTCGGCCCGGAGCGCATCCGCGTCAACTCTGTCAGCCCGGGCTTCATGCGCACCCGGTACACCTTCCGAGGGCCCCACTCATACTCTGGCCTGGAGAAGACACTAACATGGGAAGCTCTCTAGATTCACCAAGCCATTCCTCGACGCACGTCCTGAGTTTGAGCAGGAGTGGGGGTGCATGAACCCGCTCGGCCGGATGGGTGAGCCCCACGAGTTGCGCGGAGCGTTTGCGTGGCTCGCGAGCGATTCGAGCTCGTTTTGCACCGGCAGCGAGTACGTACACCTCTCTCTTTTCGGAGTCCGCCACCTCGCAATCGTGTTGTCGAACGGATCTCTGACGCAGCGACTGGCACTTGCAGCATCGTCGTGAGTGGTGGGCACCACATTTGGTGAAGTGGTCATGGATCCTTCATTCCACTCTATCACCCCTGCTGAACTATTTCGCCCTGACGTTGCTGTGGCGCTGCATGTTATGTCATCCATCCGACTGTGAATACGTATATGGTTTTGTTTTCTGATGCCTACAGCTGAAGAGCTATAGCAAGTTGGAACAAAAAACTCGTTGTACGGTGGCGCAACGGTATTGAATCGGCCCCGCTATGTACGGCATACAACGGCACCCCATGCCAATGATTTCGGTCAGATCCGCTACATTGCCCCCATCTCCAGGATACGACCTAGCACGCAAGCTACATTTATCCGAACGTAGTACGTCTGAAATGTGAGTGTCGGCGGCGAAATATCACTGTCACTGACCATTTCATACAGGCATTCAACGACTCGGGTGTTAAGGTGGTACGAGAGATGTTAGAAACCACGCCCTCTTCGCCGCTGGCGT
The DNA here is from genome assembly GCA_022606255.1 of Trametes meyenii. Taxonomy (NCBI): domain Eukaryota; kingdom Fungi; phylum Basidiomycota; class Agaricomycetes; order Polyporales; family Polyporaceae; genus Trametes; species Trametes meyenii. The sequence goes on along the minus strand of JABYQG010000006.1, from coordinate 1,881,220 downwards.
GTCATTTTGATGTGCGCAGAGTTCTCGCCCCGCTCGCGAATGGTTCGAGTTTGGCTGGTTGCTCTACGACTGAATGCCACCCTCCGGTGGGTCCGGATGCCCTACTGCCAGGGGATGGGTACCTAAAGAGCAGAGTATCTCCTATGAAGCTCGTTGAGTTCGAAGCATCCATGGCCTCTCGCAGTGCCATGCGTCAGTTACTCGCCGCCCCGAGGGGCTGCACTACGTTCCGGGGATACGGACTGGCATATTATTCTGCAACGACGCGGTTAATGGCGGCGGATCACCTTCTACCTCAGCTCCCCAAACCTGCCTCCATCGTCGGTGTAACCAAGGCCTTACAGGACGCCTCCCCAAAGCGTATGTATAGTTCCCCCGACCTCCTTATCACCGGCCAGCTGATCGTCTCGCCCTCAGCAACACTCTCGCTGTTCCGTCACGACTTCTCGCTCGCAGACCGCGTCGCGCTCGTCACAGGAGGCAACAGCGGACTCGGTCTCGAGGGCGCGCTCGCATTCGTCGAGGCTGGCGCTCGCGTGGTGTACTGTGTGGACATCTGCGATTCCCCAAGCGTCGAGTGGTTGAAGGTGCGTGAGTATGCGGCACGCATGGACCCGAAGATAGGCGAGGGAAGACTCGAGTATGTGAGGGCGGACGTTCGCGATCAGGTAACGCATGCCACTCGGCGTTGTGCCATGATACGGGTATCGACTGAAGACACGACAAAGGAGGGGATGTGGAAAGTAGGCCAACATATCGGTGACAAGGAAGGCCGTCTGGACGTCTGCCTCGTAGGCGCCGGGATCTCTGGTGAGCCTGGCGACTGCTTGTCAGTAACAGGCGATGCGTTCCAGAAGGCAGGCCCCGCTACGATCTATGACAAAAACATATCTGACTATGCGAAATACATTAGGTATTAGACGTCAACCTGCGCGGGATGCTCTTCACGGCCCAAGCCGCCGGCAAACAGATGGTGCGCTTCGGGCGGGGCGGGAGCATCGTCTTCGTCTCTAGCTTGACCGGGCATCAAGCCATCCCAGTACATCTCGCGAAGCACCAACATGGGACCAGTCGCACGAATATCTGATTTCGCATTGTTGACAGGATTTCCCCCTCCTGCCATACTCCGTCGCGAAGAGCGGTGTGCACCAGATGACGCGCAGCTTCGCGTGCGAGCTCGCACCCCACGGCATCAGGGCTAACTCAATCAGCCCGGGGTTCCTCAAGACGCCGTGCGTACTCCTTCCCCCCTTCCTTCCCTCCGCATATATTCCCTATCACCACATCGTGGTGACCTCGCACGAATGATCACAGCTTCGTAAACCCGCTTTTGCAAGTGGATCCCCAATTCGGCGCGCATTGGGGACCAATGGGCCGTCACGGCGAGCCGCATGAGTTTCGCGGAATTGTTGTGTTCTTGGCGAGTGACGCGAGCTCGTATTGTACCGGGACCGAGTGTGTGATCATCCCTTTTCTACTGTGCTTCGTGAGGGCTGACGGTGCGTGGTTGTAGCATTTTGTTGGACGGGGGCCAGCATGGATGGTAAACGGCGCCTCAAGACACTGCTAATGTTCGTTAACTTAAAAGAAGACCGATGCTACAATGTACAACGCCCGTCGACTGGTGGATCACAAGCGCAAGTGTGAGCTTTCTGGCGGCTGCCAGACCGCCTGACTTCAACATTCTCCAACGCGCAACGTAAGTTCTATTCTATTATCAGTTGCTCCACTAGGCGGTTCCGCTCTTGTCAGTCATTCTGTAAGCCAGTGTGATTTGTGCGGGCGCACGAGGGCATCCCTTCGCGATCCCTATACGAACGACCGGCCTAGTACCCACTGCCACTGGCCATCGTGCTCGGACGGCACGTTCGCATGCCGCGGAATGTTACGCCACATCTACCCGTACTGTGAGATCCACGACATGCCACTCGAGCTATAAACACTTGGTGTGAGCGTGCGGCTTCGCACAATGTCTGTGACTCGAGTACCTCTACGTCACCTCTCCGCCAAAAGATGCCACGCCCCCTTTGCAAGGTTTGGAAGAGTGTTAATCGCTGCTACAATAGCGGCGCAAGCGGATGGCGTGCATAAACTGAATACAGGAGTATCCCTTGGCCTCATAGGTGTACATAGTCAGAGCTCTGAAAGCGACCACGGAATCAGGTATGTGTCTTCCAAGAATCACCGGCCAAGAGTGTTTTTGACCGGCTCTCCGATAGCCCTTCCTACTCTGTTCAGGCGCGACTTTTCCCTTGAGGATCGAGTGGCGCTCGTTGAAGCCGGGGCGCGAGCTGTATACTGCCTCGACATCCGCGAGTCTCCCAGTGCCGAATGGTGTCAAGCCCGCGAATACTCCCAACCATTGCAAGGAAAGTAGAGTGAAGGCAGGCTTGAGTACGCTCGGGTCGACGTCCGTGACCAGGTCTCTTGCAATACTCCATGGCGTAAGGCGGCGTCCTGCAAATGACGCGGAACTTCGCCTGTGAACTCGCCGCCGATAACGTCAGGGCGAATTCTATCAGTCCCAGGTTCATGAGGCAGCCGTATGACCCCCGCGTACACTGGCTTCCGATCACTTCTACTCATTTCTCGGCGCTCGTACAGGCTTGTCGGAGGACGTCTTCTGCAATTGGTAGGGACTGGAATCCGATGAAGCGCCACGGAGAGCTGCACGAGTTTCGAGGCGTGGTTAATTGCTTCGCTAGCGACGCGAGCTCGTACTGCACCGGTACAGAGTAAGTGAATTCCTTCCGTACTATTCGGGTGCCTGGCATGTTGTAAATTAGCGTAGCATTGGACGGAGGTCACCGTGTGGGGTGAGAAGAAGTTCGCGTAGGTACCCAAGAAGAGTGCCGTCACACAACGTACGTCCAATGGAAGTACGGCTTCCGATGTTTTCGGCCCCATGAGAACCACACGACGCAACCCGCATGGGAACCGTGCGCCTCGTTGCCGCTTGCCTATTAACGGCGCAGACTTGTGGGTGAGTGGGGCGTTGTTACTTACCCCCATCACGGGGAACTGGGATCATCGCTCCAAGGAAGTTCCAGCGTAGAACGGTCGGATGATGCTGTGAGCGTCGCTTAACTGTGCGTTTCCTCATGGCGCAGTAATGCTCAAGTTTTCCTTGAACACGTTCAGCTTTGAAGAAGGCGCGATGCATCTGATGACAAACAACAGACGGATATACCCGTATGTTTTTCTTCCCTCTATAGATCATCCGTCGCGTAGCTGTATCCTTGCTTACCCTCCTCTTGGAAGCAAGCTGAACTTGTCAGCATCTTTTTTCAATAATTCACCGTTCTAGTCACTGATTGCGCCGTGCTACAGTATCCGGCGAGTTGAGTCATTTTGACGAGCGCACTGATGCGCGGCGGGGGAGCTTTGAATTGGTTCGAAGACCCTTGGCAGAAACAGATACCCTTTCGTATTTCCCATACTCATGTCTACCCGAGAATCGGCACGTAAGTCTATCCCCGCCTGCCCGATGCTGCCTTGAACAGAACCCTAGGCCTTGCAGACGTATGATGGGGTCCTTCTGCACTCGACGCCCCGACATGCGTGTACCAGGTGACTCTGAGGCGACGACCAGTCCATAAGAATGACAAGAGACACGGGGAGTCGCAAGCCGCAGGTCTCAAGGAGCCTTTCGCCCAGATACCAACAGAGCACCTGATTACCCCCTACCGGAACCATAATCGACAATGGCGACTACGAAGACCTTTGTCCCACCTTACGGTCCTGTCGGAGTGGCAAGAGTGCTACAAGACGTCGAAATTGCTGAGCCTCGTGAGTAAACCTGTGATGCTGTATTGGCACGCTTTAACTCCCCAGCAGCGTCGCCGACTCTGTTCAAGCACGAGTTCGCGCTCACAGACCGTGTCGCTCTCGTCACAGGGGGCAATAGAGGGCTCGGGCTGGAGGTCTCTTTGGCCTTCATCGAAGCTGGGGCCCGTGTGGTGTACTGCGTCGATATCGATCCTACGCCCAGCTCCGAGTGGACAAAGGTGCGAGATTATGCCGTGCGAATGGTTGGAAAAGCCGGAGAAGGGAGGTTGGAATATATCCATGGCGACGTGCGGGACCAGGTAGGCTATAACCCGTGTAACATAGCGCATGGGTACCCGGGACGCTGACCTGCGATGGTGTAATACAGGACGGAATATGGGGTATTGGGAAGCAGATAGGGGACAAAGAGGGTCGACTAGACGTTTGTTTCGCAGGCGCAGGCATCACCGGGGAATCTTGCAATTGTCTACACATTCGTGCCGACGCGTTTCGGAAGGTACATGTTCTCATAAAACGAGATTGCCATGATTGTCCAACTCATGGCCTTCTTGCCCGCGACACAGGTCATGGACGTCAACCTCAACGGCGTCCTATTCACAGCACAGGCCGCCGGACAACAGATGGCGCGCTTTGGGAAGGGCGGAAGCATTATTCTTGCGTCCAGTTTCTTGGGACATCAAACCGTTCGGGTGAGTTCTGTTTCGTCATTGTAATAACTAGTGTACTAACCGTGGTATGGCTCGTCCCTAACTTACAGGAATTGGAAGTGCTGCCGTACATGGTCGGCAAGAGCGCCCTACTGCAACTTGCGCGTAATTTCGCCGTTGAGCTCGCATCTAAGAATATCAGAGTGAACTCCGTCAGCCCAGGATACCTGCGGACTCGGTACAGTCTTCGCCCCTCTTCCTTTGCGGTATTTGACTGAAGGTCGTATTCGTATCTGTTAGGATGACTGAATTGCCTATCAAGGAGATCCCCGGGTTTGGCGGCGACGGGAACCCCATGGGACGCATTGGCGAGCCGCATGAATTGCGCGGGCTTGTCACTTGGCTTGCCAGCGACGCCAGTTCGTACTGCACAGGGACAGAGTGAGTGATCACATATTTCCTGCGGTTGTGCATTAGGCTGATGACAATCATCGCGCCTCAGTGTTTATCTCGACGCAGGTCACCATGCGTGGTAAGGGAAAGTGTAAATATGGAGAGGAGCGGTGTCGCCACCGTGTCGTACCCATGGATCCGGGAGGAGAGCACATTGAATTTTGACAGAAGTATGCTTCCAAGACTCGACATGTATTCGATTCCCACCTACTGGATCACAAACGCTCCCTGAGCCTGGACCGCGGGCGCGGCCACGGTCACAACGATGTTGTTGACGTTGAATTCAGGAACCTTAACTGCCTACATAACCACGCATAGTGAGCATACATCGCGGAAAGGCGAGTCCGACGGGACGAATACTCACCCCCACTGCCTGGAGGTGGGCGAGGCTGAACGTGCTTGGTCCCTGGGTGCTGTCAGCGGGCACCTGGAATTTGAAGTCCTGGAAGAGTCCCTTCTGGGGTTGCTGCGGGTCGTGCTGCGGATTGAACACGCCCGAGTATACAATGGTGCCTACGCCATCCTCTGCGGGATCGAACCCGTCGCAGGTACCACCCGGACAAGAACGGAAGCCAAGGATGATGGCCACTTGTACATCATCGGTGGCGGCACCCTAATGGCTCATCATCGAAGATGAGTTTATATACGAATGAGAACTGGAGGGGCCGTATACTCACGTCCTGATGGATTTCGATCGTAATCTCACTGCCAGTAGCAATCGTACTGCCAGGGGCAGGAGAGACAATGGTCGCTTGTTGGACGAGAGCGGTGAGCGCAAGGGACGCGAGGAAAATGATACTTTTCATCTTGTAGTAGTTGATTGTGCGGGAGTACTGGTGAGCCGTGGCGAACGCCGACGAGGAGAAGTTACAGCAACCAAACTCCTCCAAGGGCGAGTGGTTTTATGGCCGTTTGCGGTCCACACACTCGGTGCCACACGCACCTGGAGTACACGGTTCGGATGGGCCGTGTGGGTATGGGTAGAACTCTTCCATTGGGCCGCTGGCAGTTATGACCGATTGTGGCTGTCGAACGAGACGTTTGAAGTTGGATTCCGTACATTGGCCAGCCACGGGTCTGCCCAACGAGGCATTGCGACCGAACAACATGCCGTACTCCTGCGGTGCGCCGGCCGCGACGTTCCCTGAAATCCGCCGATTGGAGCGTAAGTTGTGCAAAAAAGCTAGTGCCGACGTCAACACTGGCCGGTCTTACGTTGTTTACAGCTTCAGGCCGGACAGCACCGACTGAGCACGTACTACGTCCATCAGCTGGTATGCGCCTCGTGAGCATTTGAAGGTTCGCGATTAGGTCAGGTCTTGTCTCTTTGCTCGTTGGGAGGGCAACAGTTTCACCAAGACGCATCGAGGAATGAGTACGAGCCTAGACGGTGGACGTTTGGATCTAAGGTCAATTCGCGCGATCGGAGGTTCCGGCACGGGAGAGCGCTCCGTTGGCGTGCCCAGCGCGCCACAACACCCAAACATTACCGCGCGATCTGGGTAGTTACCAAGCTATCTTTTCGTTATACAATTCGCTCAATAGACTACGAGTACTGCTACAATGATATTGAGACTACTGAAAATCATTATTCGTTACCAAGCCATTTTAGCCACAATCGACTAAACCGGCGCAGAAGTCAGGGTCGCACAGTGACAATACGTAGGACTGAAGTACACACATTGGGGTAAGTCCTCACGAGCAACTTCCTCAGCTCGTCGACTGTGAGAATGCCGAGCGCAAACCCGAAGGGAATGCCCCAAAACATGCCCGGGATCGGCGTGGTGTCGAAGACCTTTTGAAGACCAGGACCGTTGAGATTTACTACCGCGATCAGCGCCGTCGCGACCATCCCGACAGGAACGACTAAGTTGCGCCGATGGCCCCAAAGGGGGTTTGACTGGAGGAGGGAAACACGTCGGTTGCGTACAGCGAGCAAGCCGCCATACTGCATGAACACGAGGGTCACGTAGCTACAGAAAGGCAGTCAGAAACCAAATCGTACGAGAACTCGTGAGATTTGCGTACTAAATGCACTGGCCGACGCTGACAAACGCCGTGAGCTGGTCGATGGTGAAACCCTTGAAGCCGTCCGACCACTTGTTATACACCAGAATGACGTCGTAGAAGCCCAGACCTTGCTGCTTCATATACAGGAACCACATGCTCATGGCGGACGGCCACATCATGAGGCCGATGAACTGGTCATCGTCTAACGTTCAGGCAGGATACGAAACTTGACAGACCGCGTAAACTCACGAGGTAGACTTGGGCGAAGAACTGCCAGTTCGTCAGGCGGTCGGTACGCGCGTTGCGAGGCTTGCGGAGCATTAAATCTGCGATGTGTTAGGGCCCGGCAAACCGCAAGAAGCTACGAAAAGACGCACCGGCCTCTGGGCTCTCGTACATCAAGGATATGGACATAACGACGTCGTTGGTAATGGAAAAGCAAACTTGCAAGTAGGAGCTGAGCGTGAGCTGCATTCCTAGGAACACGTTCGCGAACACGGGAATGAACTCCGAGTATGAGCCCGCCTGTAAGACGCAATCAGAATGGTAATTAAATAGTGAAACGCGCGCGACGCACCGGCATGAGATACAATATGACCTTCTTGAGGTTGTCAAAGACAAGCCGACCCATTTCGATTGCCACCACAATCGAAGTCAAGTCGTTATTGAGTAGAATCATGGCGGCTAAGCGTGTGTCAGCATCTCACATACGGATGCGTAGCACGACAAGGAGAGACGAACCTGCTTCCTTAGCCACGTCGCTCCCGCTGCCCATCGCGACTCCAATGTCGCTAGCCTTGAGCGCTGGTGCATCGTTTACTCCGTCTCCAGTGACTGCGACCGTGTTGTCTCCCCTGGCCTTGGTCTGCTCGACAATCTTGAGCTTCTGCTCCGGGGTGGTGCGCGCGAAGACGATCTCAGTATAGTTGCCCACGATCATGTTCCAGTCGGCGTCCTCGAGGGTCTCAATGTCGTCGCCGGTCAGCACCAAGGCCCGGTCTCCGTCCTCCTCCGCGGGCTTGATAAGCGGTGCCTTCAACGACAAGAACCTCCGCGCAGACTCGGATGCGCGCATGTCTTTGAGGCTGTCCACCTTCTGCTGAGTGACGATGCCGACCTAAAGGGCGCGAACGTGAGGGGGCGGAGACGAGTAAAACACGCCGAGCATACCTGGCGAGCGATAGCCAAAGCAGTGAGCTTGAAATCACCTGTTACCATGAAGACGCGAACGCCCGCACGGCGGATGATCTTGATCGCGCCCGCCACGTCCGGGCGAGGAGGGTCACGGATGCCAACCAATCCAACGAGAGTGAGGCCGTACATCTGCGAATACATGAGCTCTTCCAGGTCGTTCGCGGGCATGCCCGGCTCCACGTCGAGTCCGTCCAGAGACCGCCTGCAGAGGGCCAGAACCCGCTGCCCCTCGCCGCTCCAGCGCTCCTGCAGCGCATGGATAGTCGAGAGGGCGGTCGGCGTCAAGGGCGTGGTCGTCCCGTCGGCCTTCATGACATGCGTGCACTTGCGGAAGAGGACGTCTGGGCCGCCCTTGACGAGCATCCAGCTCTCCAGATCGGCCTTCTCCGGCACGTCCCGCTGGCGAACGGCCGTGAGCATCCACTTGTTCTTCGAGTTGAAGGGGATCTCGAAGAACTTCTCATAAGACCCGAGCAGCGTGGAGGAATCGACGGCGAGAGAAGGAATAGCAAGGTTCTCAGCGAACCGGAGCACTGCAGTGTCGGTCGCATCTCCTTTAACCTGGCGCTCCTCGACAGGAAGGTGTTCGGTGGCGGCGTCAAACTTCGTGCCGTTGCAAAGACGTGCGACCTGGTGCAAAGCTTTGAACGCGGCAGGAGCGGAAGCCTCATGGGAAGAGAGCCGCTCTTTGATGTCCTGGAGACCGTGTTCCGAGTCGAAGAAGGCCACGTTTTGGACCGACTGAGTATGAGAGTACTTGAGTACAGCATTTATATCAGCCACATTCTCGACTGACCATCTTCCCAACCGTAAGAGTGCCGGTCTTGTCAGAGCAAAGAACGGACATGCAGCCGAGGGTCTCTATGGTGGCAAGGTTCTTGACTAGAACATTGCGCTTCGCCATACGTTTGGCGATGATAGTTAGGGAGAGCGCGACGCATACAGGCAGACCCTGCCATAGCATTAGACCGGCAGACAATGTTCATCAATGAGACCACACACCTGAGGCACGAACGCCGTCAAGCACCCGATGGAGTTAACAATCGCCTGACTAGCGGTGGCATACCCCGGATACGTCTTCCGTAACCACGCAGCCCACACGATCAGTGCGACGCAGAAGAGCGTGAGCGCAATGGTCGAGACAATCTTGGTGAAGTACCAGATCTCCCTCTGCACCGTAGTAAGTTCCAGCTTGGTCTTCCCAGACATCGCGACGATGCGGCCCATAACGGACTTGTCGCCGATGGCGAAGACGACGCCGGTGCAACTTCCCTGTACGACGAAGGTGGATGTGAGGGCGAGGTTGCGAGTCTCGAGCGCATTCTCCGAGGTGATGTCGAGGGTGCCAGGGATCATATCGCTTTGTCGTGTTAGACGAGAGGATGACTACATGCGTGTAGAAACTCACCTCTCCCCAGTCAGCAGCGAGCGGTCGAACCGCACGTCGCTGGAGACTTGGACGAGACGAAGATCCGCAGGCACGCGGTCGCCCATAGCAAGAGTGACGACATCGCCTACGACCAAATCCCTAGCGGCTACAGTCTGGTGCTTGCCGTCGCGAATGACGGAGGCGTCTTCAGCGATGAGAGTCTTGATAGAGTTCATGATGCGCGAGGCATGCCAGTCCACGAGCGCATAAAACGTCGCAGATATCACGATGACGAGTAGCTAGTGCAAGCGTCAGTATGTATGGCCTGCGGAAGATCACGAGAGAAAGAACGTACAAGCAATACAGCGACGCCGAGATTGAAGGCGGCCGGGTTAGGGGCTCCAAGTGGCTCATACGACAGCTGCCCAACCTGAGTAAGACAGAGTCCGAGACCAACGAGGGCCAGCATGACATACGACCGTGACGATAAATGCGATCCACATCAAGAAGTTGAAGCCGCCGAACACGTAGTTCAGCGCCTTCTTCCAGTACTGCGTTGGTGGAGAGGATATGATGTTCTTGCCGTCCTTGGAACGACGTTCAATGGCGCCGCTCTCAAGTCCCACGACCGGGGAGGTTGAGAAGCGGGTGTAGACATCGTCCACTGACAGGCGATGTACGTCTATCTGTCGGATGGCGGAGGCGGGGTCGGTCGTCTGGGCTCTTACCGCCTTCTGCTTGTCCTCCACGAGGGATTCTACGTGGAGGGACAGCGTCCGATATCTTTGAGGTACTGTGAGCAACATGGCGAGGGAATAGGGGGTACTACCGACTGGATTTGAACCTCATGGCCGGTGGGTCTTGAGGCACGGGCGAGCGTAGGGAAGGAGACGCCGTCCTTTTGAGACTCAGAGGACTCGGACATGGGGATCGAGGGGGAGAGCGGTGACCGACTGGGGGCTCGGGGCGGAGGGCGGGCCGTTTTATAGGCAGGGCGGGGCTCAGCCCCTCCTCGCATCCGGTATCGTGGACGACAGCGGTCAGATGCGGAGAGTCTGGACATCGAAAAAATAGCAGGTGAGGTGTTTATGCCATTCCCTCCACACCTCGCGAGGCACCCTTGATCGTGCTTGGGCGCATGGCGGCGTCACCGCCTGCGCAGCCCGTCTACGCCAGACTCAGAAAACCCAAAGTCAAGCCCATCTAGGAGTCGTTGTCCACGGGTGGCTTTTATGAGCATGCACGGCGCTGTAGCTCTGCACGACCAGTATGGAGTCGTGGCCCCGAAACATCTACGAAAAAAGACGTTTGGATCTCAGTGCAACGTTCAAATTTGGATGATTGTGGCTAAGTCACCCGCTGACGGCCGACTTACCAAATAATCTGGAATGGTCGTTGACAGTCTTGCGCTGTTTTCGCTATTCCTCCCCCCTGTGCGAGTTACCGGAGTGATCAGATATCTTCCTTATCGCAGTGACGTATGCGGCAAGCATGTTGACTTTAACCAGCGGAGCACTCTCCGGTGCCGGCCCTGAAGACGACGTGGGCCCGACGCCCGAGGAACATGGCCACCTACCCAAAGCTGCCCTGGCGCCTCCGCAGAAGCGAGAAGCCGGTTGTGACTTGCTTCGACAATGTGTAGCCACTTCTGGCGCCGGATATGGTAAACCTTGGCTAACGACATACGCTGAAGTAGAGGGTGCGCAGGGTAAAATCGATATCGATGCACTGCGACGTGTTGTGGGCGGGAGCAAGTGAAGGACGGTGCGCCTTGGAGACTGGCAGTATTTGTACTCCAGGAGGATGGTATCGACCAAGTTGGTCGGCAACATATATACAAAATGGCCTAGCCGGGCGGGTGAAAGAGACTGGGGAGTCCTTGCGACTGGGGGCAGAGACCATCCGAGCGCAAGCTTGAAGCCACTGCCAGCGCCGGGCCCGCCTCCGTTTGGGTTGCTGCGCTGATGCGCCCAATTGCCTAAGAAAGAAATATACCGCCGATCACTCGTCCACGTGGTGGACGGAGAGGCCTTCGCCATTTGCCGGCGACCTGCGTGATATTGACCGTCTCGTTCGCAGCACTCATGTCGGCCGCCTCAGCGACCAGCTCTGGCTCATCGCCGGCCTCATCGACCACTCCAGCGCGGAAGGACGACTCTGAGGTCGGGGGTTACAGGGCCATTTTCGGGAAGGACGGCAAGCCGGTCCCGAAATGGCTGCCCGTCGTGCTTGTAAGTCGCTCGTCGTCCCTCGAGTTTGTGGGCCGTGCATTGAGGGTCCTCTCACGGCAGCTTGCGTTCTCTACGGTAGCCATGTCCGTTCCAATAGTAATGCTTCGCCGACACCGTGCCGCGAACTTGGGTAAGGCGCTGGCCGACGCGCCCCCTCCACCGACTCGCCGATCTACCTCGGTAGGTATCCCTATAGCCGACTCGAAGGCCGCCGTGCCACCGTCTCGTCCACCGCCGCCTCGATCAACTACGCCTAGGGAGGTTTCTTCGGCAGCTGTAGAAGGTGTCAATGGGCCATTGCACGGAGCGAAAGCCTTCGGAATTGCTACTTTGCTGGTCGGACTGGGCGCGTCAACGACTGTCTGGGGAGTTAAGCGGTATATGGGTGTGGAGACGGTCAGTGTTATGCTATGCTAGTCGTCCACACACTTGATTCTCATTTATTTCAAAGACGCAAGAGTTCGCTGACAGGATGCGTCTAACCATCCTGAACTACATGCCTATTCTATCTTCGAGGATACACCGACCACCAGCGCCCGAGGACGATGATGCCTCGGCCTCGAGTGAACCTGGCTCTGACTCTCGCCTATCTTTGTCAGACACAGACGTCGAAGAGTGGACCTGGTCCGCGGCAGAGCAACGACTGAAGGAGGCGTTTGATAAAGACGGATTCTCAGGCTGGGCAGCAGCAATGCTTCGAGAGCTCGAAGCAGAGGGTCGACTAGAGAGGTCGAAGAGAGGCCATGTCTAGTATCCCCTTGGCTAATCCATCTTCTCGCACGGCCTCGATCGCCTACATGTCGGCGTCCATGCGCGTGCACATCATTGCGTGCTTCTTAGGCTCCGTTGTGGCGGAATCGTCCACTTGGTCGCGTGCGTCCGCTGAGTCCTGGGCCCGGCGGCAACACTTGCTACCCCCGCGGCCTGAAGCTTTGCCAGTCGATCACGGCTCCGGGCACGCTCAAGCACACGATCTCATCGACCTGCTGCTCCCCGGAGTGCGTAGGCGGATAACGAGGCATGTGTTGCGCTCTTCTACTTTGCATTCGCCTTGCTGCCACCCATGTGGGCACAGGCTTGGCATGGTTGATTTCGGGCGCGCAAACGGACGAGCGGCGCATTCAATCTACGATACCTGCCATCAGCGTCCGTAAGTCCGTGTCCGTTGAGCAGCGAAACTGCTTATGCTGACGCGGCTCATTACTCTCCCGGTGTTAGCGGGACTGGAAAGCTGTTGCATGTGCCATCTCCGGAGTCCGATACAGTCGACTCCCTCTTAACCCATACCTGTCGGGAAGGGCCCCAGGCTATGGGTTTTCACAGGTTATGTGATACCTGAGTAAGCGCTCGTCGGGCGCCAAGAGGTACAGGTGTAAGCGCCCATCCAGAACGGACACTTCGCACGGGATGGGGGGTCGACGTGCGACCCTTGGAGTGCTTCGAGTCGTTGCACTGTCGGCCGAGGCTCGTTTTCTTCATTATCGTCAACCACCGCCTAGTCCATGTCCATGTCTTCATCAACAGTGTACTGCAAAGCAAGGAAGATGTACTCATTTCAACTGATTGAGCGACAATCGACGCGAGGACATCGCGGAACAATGCAGGTGATGCCAATTATAGTCATTGGATTACAATTAGGTAAGCAAAGTTATGGGTTTTACTTGGAAATCGGGCTATGGGTTATGTGATATCGCAGGTTCATGGGTTATGGGGTCGATTTCCCCCTGTACCAACTCGGGAAAGCCGGAATTCTATGGGGTTTCACAGGTTATGGCTTTTCAGAGGCATGGTTTAGGAGGGTTTCGACTGTAGAACACTAACTCCGTGGATGGTTAACTCTACGCAAATCCTTTGAGTCCGCCTTTGGCTGCTTTCGTCGTAAGCACCTCTATTATATGCACATTACCACTTCCTTTCACTCGCGCAAGTTCTGCGCTCTCTTCGTGATACTGATACCAGAAGCGCCCATGCATGTGGCCCAAGGTGATGGCTGGCCTGCGCAGGTCGGTGTCACCGTATACATACACCGATGCTTGTACCTCCACAACGCCTACGCAAATCATGAATGTCGTCGCAACATTGGGGGCCCCCGACACTGCAGCTCCCTACGATGATGGCGACCATCTGGAGTACATCGCCTTGTGGCACTGCTGACGCGGGGCTGCAGATAACGTCGTTCTACAGACTTTTGTTGTCATCGGGCAGAAGGTCGACGCGGATGGCTTGGCATCGACGTCTGGTGGGGAGGTGCATGCTTTCCGGCAAGCTGCCCTCGTTCGTCGCCCTTGACCATGTGGATAGCATTGTACGTTGGCGGGCGCACTGGCGACCGTAGAATGGTACGAGGTGCAACATCTACCTATAGTGTTCGACTTCGTAGGCACCTCGCTAGCTCTCGGGCCCATGGACGGATTTCATACGCTGTTAGCAAGAAGCCCGAAGTAGCTCCAGGTGAGCGGGTTGTGCTTTCGTCGCGGGTCATCGGGAAATCTAATGTTCGCGCATCACTTTCCCCAGCTGGGGCACCCTCCGGCGGATCACAAAATCCGAGCTTCTTTCCCGAAGCACCATGCCTGCGACCTTGTGGGGGAACCCTCGGGGATGGACGAGTCCTATCACGCTTTCTCGCGCAACCTCGTGATGCCCAGGGCATCCTATACAGCTCGCGTCGGGGCGCAACGGCGTTGCGCATCTAGCGGCCATGCGGACTCGTGGATCGTAGCGTGCTTCGTCTCGGAGCAGGACGCGACGCGTCGCCACGGACGAGAGGGCAATACCGATAGCAGCGCCGTATAAAAGCTGCACTACTTTCGCCTCGAGTTCTCCAGGCGACTTCGTTCCCGTCTTCGCTCTAGACAGACTTTCACCAGTCTCAGTCTCCCTCTCTTGCTCCTCGCGCACTCTCTGCACCGTTCACGGACCCAATCCCCCGAGATGTTCGCTTTCAAGAAGGTGTTTGCCTCTGTCTTCCTCGCGGTGCTCTGCGCGACGACCGCGACGGCGGTGCCCTACCCCGCCAGCTCCAAGCACGCGACGCACCGCACGCGCGAGATCAGCCCGGACTTCAAGCTCGAGACTTTCCACCCCGAGGCCTCCTACGAGGTTCGCCTCCCTCTGCGCCTGCTGCCGCTACTTCTTTACTCACGATCATCGTTCTACACAGACCTTCGGGGAGGGAATCGACCACCCTCTGTCTAAGCGTGCCGACGCGTCCATCGAAGATGCGGCGGTCGCCTTCCTCCAGTCGCGCGTCGGTGCCACCTCCGACGTCGCGCACGTCCAGTCCTCGCTCGAGGGCGAGGCCGCGAGCCACGTCTACATCAAGCAGAAGCTGAACGGCATCCCCTTCGCGAACGCGGTCGCCAACGTCGCATTCAACAAGGCCGGCAAGGTCGTCGCGTTCGGCAGCTCTTTCGTTAAGACGCCCAAGGGCAAGCTCGTTGCGGAGCCGTCCGTCGCAGTCGCGGATGCGATCGCCGCGGCCGAGCAGAAGCTCGGTGGCGCGCACGACGCGGAGAACTTCCCTGCGCCGACGCTCGAGTACTTCGCCAAGGACGACGGCTCCGTCGCCCTCACCCACGTCTTCCAGGTCCGCAACGAGGAAGCGGGCACGTGGTACGAGGCCTTCGTCGATGCTCACTCCGGCGAGCTCGTCTCCGTGACCGACTTCGTCAGCAAGGCTTCCGTGAGTGCAGTCATGCCCCCGGGAACAAGCATTTGTACTCATTCGCTGTTCGCAGTACCTTGTCCTCCCCATCTGGAAGGAATACCCCACCGACGGCTTCCAGACCCTCACCGACCCCCAGAACACTGCCTCCTCTCCCCAGGGCTGGCACAACGATGGCTCGACGACCTCCACCGACACCTCCGGTAACAACGTTGTCGCGTACAAGAGTAGCCAGAGCTCGACGACGTCGCAGTCCTCGTCTGGGCAGGTCTTCAACTACCCCCTCTCCTCCGGTGCGCCCACCAAGACCGCGAATGTGAACGCAGCGCGCGTCAACGCGTTTTACGTCGTCAACTCGATCCACGACATCACCTACCAGTACGGCTTCACTGAGTCCGCGTACAACTTCCAAAAGAACAACTTTGGCAAGGGTGGCAAGGGCAGCGACCGCGTCACCGTGTCCGTTCAGGACTCGGCCGGCACCGACAACGCCGACTTCTCGACGCCGCCCGACGGCCAGAGCGGCGCGATGCGCATGTTCCTCTGGGACATTACCAGCCCCGAGCGCGACGGTGCGCTCGAGAACGACATTGTCGCGCACGAGAACACGCATGGTCTCACGAACCGTCTCACCGGCGGTGGCACTGGCCGCTGCCTCCAGACCACTGAGGCTGGTGGTCTCGGTGAGGGCTGGTCCGACGCTTTCGCTGAGTACGTCCCCCAGAAGTTTACGCTCGTCTTGAATAACTCTGACTGAGTGACTATCCCTTCCCTAGCTGGCTCAACAAGGGCGACTCGAGTGTCCCCGACTTTGTCATGGGCGAGTACGTCTACACGCAGGGCATCCGGTCGTACCCCTACTCGACCTCGGCGTCGGTGAACCCGCTGCGGTACTCGTCGTCGAAGACGCGGAACGAAGTGCACGACATCGGCGAGATCTGGGCGAACGTCCTGCACAACGTGTACGCAGCGCTCGTGAAGGACAAGGGCTTCTCGAAGACAGCGCGGACGGACGCGACGGGCACGGAGGGCAACGTCATCTTCCTGCACCTCTTCATCGACGCGCTCTCGCTGCAGCCATGCAACCCGACGTTCCTGACCGCGCGCGACGCGTGGATCCAGGCGGACCAGAACCGGTACAACGGCGCGAACAAGTGCACGCTCTGGAATGCGTTCGCGAGCCGCGGCCTCGGTGTGAAGGCGGCGAGCCACAACGACGACACCTCTGTGCCCTCTGGCTGCTGAGCGATGGATCTCTCTCGCTTGCTCTCCGGTTACGCACGACTGATACCAACATGCTATCTACAAATTTAAGTAAGTGAGGGTTGATGTCGACGGACTCTAGGAACGGATTGTAGCACGGTCGGAACGGTGTATCATCAGTTAGTAGTGGGGAAAACGCATTGTTGTAATGCAATATATGCTCTCAAAGATCTGACAGTCTATTTCTGGCTTTTTGAACGTACTTGAAGACGATCATTGGACTTTTCGCCATGGTATACACCGAAATCTGCTGCTCTTTGGTAGTGGCCCACCTGGACGCGCGACTGGAGTTAAATGACGCGACTGGCGCGTCGCGTTATGGAGTGTTATGAGTGTGACGGCACGCGGCTCAGGCGCAGAGCGTGACGAAGTCAGGTCAGTTTCTCCGACTTGCTCTTGTTTTCCGCATCCACCGCCGTCCACACTGACTCGGACTGCTCTGTCTACTGGCGACGCTCTGGCTGAATTGAAATTTCATACGCTGCATTTGCTTTGAGCCCCCTTTCACTTGTACTCTACGCCATAAATTATTGTGCGCATCTATACATCGTTTCACGGTCGAACAATCAGCGGATCGTGTATGGAGTGCCCAAATTGCGAACTCCGGCAGCGTCAATTCTTCTGTGAGAATTGTCTCAAGCAACAGTCAGTTGTTTCCTGATACTATCCAGAAATCCGAAGCTGAACTCTCTGCAGCCTTCTCACCTACCGATTACAAACTCAGCATGCTGCGGCAGACAGAGATGCACATATCGCGGCAGCCCAGAAAGCCCTCTCCACTACCATGGACCCCGCTCGCCTCAGGAGAGCAGAACTCAAGGGGCGAGAAGAGAAAGTACAAGAGATATGGGTCGGCGTAAACGAGGTTCGTGCGACGAACGATCGATGTACGCCCTCACCTAATCGCTTCTTCTCATACGAACGTCTAACCCCTACCGCAGTGCGCGAGAGAATACAAAAAATGAGAAGTAATCTTGCAACTCGCAGGCGCACCCTCGCCATCGCCACTTCCACCTTCCTGCACCCCTACGCTTCCACTCCATCTACCTCCGCCTCCCCACCTCACGCACCCATATCTGCATCCCCTCAAACAGGACGCGCAACAACGGCCAGCCGCCCGACGTCGTCAATATCCTCACACTCTCCCACCCCATCACCGTCCAATGCGCCTCCCATCCCCCGTGCCCTCTCCTCCCGGCCCGTCAGCGGTGGCTATTTCGTTTCGACGTCCCCGCAAGCGGCTCGCCCATCGTCAGCTCTCACTTCTACCCCGCCTCAGAGCTACGCTCGTCCACCTTCTCTACCGGGCGCGTATGCCTCCGGGCACGGACGCACGGTCTCGGGACCCAGCCCCGGCAGCGCTCCCTACGGCACGCAGGTGCAGACCCGCGGTGTCGATCCGCTAGCCCGGCAGATCGAGGAATTGCAGGGGCAACTTGCCGCGCTATCCGATACCATTACCAAAGCGCGCTCCGGGCTCGTCCAAGAACTTGTTGAGGTGTTTAGCGTGGTGGAAGTAGGAGGACGTCCGCCGTTGGGTGCTAAGGCTGGCACTAAAGGCGAATGGACGATTGGAGGGCTAGTCCTGCCAGTCCCCGGTGACATCAGACGTGCGCTCCCTTCTATCCCTCGCTCTAGATGCGTAGCTAATTCATTGTACAGGATATCCACCCGACCACATCAACGCGGTGCTCACGCACACCATCCATTTCGTGACTTTGCTCGCATTCTACCTCGGGATCAAGCTCCCGTTCGAAGTTGTATGGAGCCGTTCGACTTCGCCACCCGCGGGTCCTACCAATGGTAGCGGTCTCCTCGGTGTGGGTATCCCCTGGATCGGCGCCATCCGTGGAGGGGAGAGTGGCGGTTGGGCCAGGTCTGTATCCGTCGTCATGAACTAGAGTCTTACGCTAACCCAACATGCAATAGGTGGTCGACAAAACAGCCTCTCCATGTATCCTCCGCACCTCCGGCCGCCTCCAACCCCAGCAGCACCTCCTCATCCCCCTCATCCTCCCGCCCCGCGACCTACCGCTCCTCCACAGCGCCTCCCACTAGCACCAACACAACCACGCCCTCCGTCCTAACCGCCTCCCTCGCAGATTCGCAGCTGGCCTCCGCCCCACCTCCCGCCGCCGCCTCCTCGCCCGGCGGCGCCTTCACGACTGCTCTTGCGATGCTCCTTTACGACGTGTGCTACCTCGCACACACGCAGTCCGTCGAGATCCCGCTCGCGCAGGCCGGCGACGCGCTCGGCAACCTCTGGGCCGTCTGCTGCGCGTCTGAGCTCGGCCGGCGCGCTCACGCGACGCGCACGCCCTCGCCCCTCCCGCCGCCCACTCCTCCCGCGTTCGCGCTCGATTTCAGCCAGCTTTTGCAGGCGACGGCAGCCACCCCCGCGCGGGTGCGCGCGAGGGGTACCAGTGGCCGTGAAGCACGCAAGGCGGAGCGGATCGTGGAGGAGGACGAGGGTTGGGACTTGCTTGACGCTGACCTCATCGAGTGAATCCTGCTCGCCCCTCCGCTTACCGCCTCACTTCCCCCAACGCACTGTAATCTAGACTGACAACTACGCACGCGTCTGGCCCAACTGTATCTATAGCTTTGTAGATCTTCTCGTATCACAAGGCTGGACCTTCTAACGCTGTTCTTCGCACTTTTCCTTCTCGCTTCTTCATCTTGTACATCTCGTGTTTTCTGCGAGTGTAACGACCCTCGACTGCGCGTTGTACAAGGACGGACACCCGTGTATACGTATCGGATAACTTACGACCTACGTGCTATATAGATAATGGCAATGATGCTGATTGGGACTGGGACGTGCAGCGAAAATGTACACTGAGGGGAGGGACATCGACTAGGTAACCGCATCGCGCTCAGCAGCTAGAGAGCCGGGCAAGGGATGAGAGATGAGAGATGTCAACGCCAACAGGAAACTGGGGATAGAGAAATGGAGAGGTAGAGTAGGAGGCAAAAGAAATGGGTGAGTCGAGACGAGACGGGACGAGATCGAGATCGAGATGGGGGCGAGAGGGGAAAGCAGGCAGCGATATCAAGTACACAGCGAAAGCGAAGTACATAACTGCATAAGTTCAAGGCAAGAGGGATGGTCAGATGCGTGCATGGGTGGAATGTAGATGATGATGGGGATGCGAGGCAGTCATGTACGTGGTATGGGGGAAGCGATTGTATCGACAGATGCCAAACCCGAGTGGAAATGGGGTTCGGGATGGAGGGGAAGGGAGTATGTAGTCCATATGTCGGTAAAGATGCGAGGATGAGATGCAGGACGTATCAATACAGAGATGGGATGCGGATAACCTTCGACCTTCACGGAACATACTCAGAGCTACACCGTCCGAACTTCCCCGCCACTCACTATTTGCTGCTGTTGCTCCCTCCTCTCGTTGTTAAGCCGACACAAGCAAATGCTCACGCAGGCATCGCGCTCATCCGCCGCGTCACCTTCGCCTTCCCGGTGGACGCAGACGAGCTCGTCGAACTCACGCTCCCCGTGCTTGCACGCGACGACGGCGCCGAGTTCTCCTTCTCCTCCGGCTCGCTCGCAGACGACACCGACGGCAGCCGCTCGAGCTTCTCAAGCTTCTCCTTGCTCGACGTCGACGCCCGCAGTTTGGACGGCTCGAGGATCGACGCCGACACCCGCCGCTGGTGCGCGGGAGCCTTGATCGTGCTAGGGGTGCTGCGTGCAGACGGACCGGACGGGATACGTGTAGGAGTCGCGGAAGACGAAACGATAGACGAGGGGCGAGAGACAGGAGGGGGTCCCATGGAGCCTTCAAGAGATCGCTTCTTCGCCGCCACGATTCCGGAGGTGCTTGGGGTGCCGTTGACACGCACACTCCTGCCAAGGGTAGATTTGGTCGCCGTCGAGGGCGTCTCGCTCATGCGACGCTCCTTAGTAGTGCTGCCCGTGTCAGACAACGCAGAGGGCGGTCTAGAGCTGACTACGCTCGGGGTGGCGAAGATGGACGACTCGCGACGGTGGGGTGGGACCTTGGCAGAGGAGGCAGGAGTTCCACCCGCAGTGCCGCGGACGTTGATTTTCCGCTTGATCTGTAGGATCGAAATATTTAGTGAACATGTACTACGAGGCGTGAACAGCTGACTCACCATCTCAAGCTCCTGCTGCTTCGAGTACAACGCGATATTGAGCCCGTCCATGTCCTCCTTGTCCTGCGTACGCTGCTTCGCCAACTGCACGAGCTTCACTTCCTTATCCGCACTCTCCTGCTGCAAGTCGTGCACCTGCCTCCTAAGCCGCTCCACCTCCGCACCGAGTGCCTCTGCGCGCTCGCGCAGGCTCGCGAGCTGCACATCCGCCTCCGCCTTCTCGCGTACCATCGCCTCCATAGCGGCGCGTGCCTCGACCTCGCGCGCGACGACATCCTGCAGCGTGCGGCTTTGCTCGTTCACAATGCGCGCGTGCTCGCGCTTCATCTTCGACATCTCGCTCTGCGCCGACTCGGCATCGCTTTCGCGCTCGGACTGCTTCTTCGTGAGCTCGGCGAGCTCCGCCTCACGTTCACGAAGCCGCGCTTCGAGCCGGGAGACGCGCTCTTCGGCGAACTTCTGTTCGTGCTCGATCGCAGTAACTTTGTCTTCGCGTTCGCGAAGTGCACGGGTGAGCTCTTCGGCGTGCTCCTGTTCCGAACGCAATTGCTCGTCGAGCTGCAATACTGAGTCAGGATGCCATGCAGACGAAGCGCATCTACTAATCCTCACCTCTCCACGCTCTCTCTCGAGCTCCTCCTTCTGCGCCCACACATCCTGCACCTCCGCCTCCAACTCGTTCTTCCGGTTCTCCGCCGCGGTCCACTCACCCTCCATCTCCCCGATCCGCACGTTCAACGCCTCCACATCCGCACGCAACTCATCGCGCTCCCGCTCGAGCTCCGCTATCCGCTCCGTCTGTACCTCAGTCCCGCGCCACTGCGCCTCTAGCTCCGCCTTGAGGACCGCGAGTTCGCCGTTCGCCTTCGACGCGTCCTCGCGCGCATCCGTGAGCTGTATCTGCATCGTGAGCTGGTCTGCGCGCAGTGCTTCGTTCGCTGCCGTGAGCGCTGTCCGCTCCTCGTCCCAGGCCGCAGTCGAAAATACGCGCGAGCGTTCCGCCTCCGCCTCCATGCTGATGTCCATCGACTCCATCTGCTCCCTCGCGCGTGCGATCCCGTCTTTGAGTTCACGCTCTGCCTCGTCCCTGCGCGCAAGCTCGTCCTTGACACCTTCAAGTGCGGACTTCGTCTCCTTGAGCTCCTCAACGTTACGCTGCTCGCGCTTCTCAGCTGCGGTCTTCTCGCGCTCGAGCTCCTCGATGCGGCGATGGAGGGTCCGCAGGGCCTGGCCGCTGGCCTCGTCCATAACACTGCGCTCCGCGCTCTCCTCGCGACTGCGGTCAACCTCGTCCTGGAGCGCGTGTACACATCGCTCGAGCTCGCCGACGCGTTTGCGCCAACTACGAATCACGTTCTTACGCCGCTCGCACTCCTTCTGCGACTCGTCGAGCCGCGACTGAAGCATGCGTGTGAGTTCGTCGCGCGCGCCAAGGTCGACTTCGTACTGCGCACACAGTTCGCTCTGTAGTGCAAGCTGAGTGCGGAGGGACAGAATGAGGTCTTCTTCGCGCGACGCTTTGCGGCCGTGGGCGGGTGCTGATGATGGAGGGGTCGGAGGGACGCCGGTGCCCGGCGTGTAGTATGCTCTCGCATTCGCGCCAAAGGGATCCTTCTCCTTCTCTGGAGACTCCGGTGTGGGGTACAGAACTAAAGCGCTCGAAGACCTGTCGTCGATGTCAGCTTCAGGAAGGGCCGGCTCCTTGGGAACAGAGGAAGGTCCGAAGGAGTGGAACACTGTATCGCTATATGCACGATTGCGGTTGCCCTTGATCCTCAGAGATCCACGAGAGAAGGAAGATCCAGATGAGTTCGCAGACGCTGGAGAATCCCGACCGCCATTAGCTAGAGAATGGAACACAGTTTGACCGAAGCTGAAAGACTGGCTCCGGTCGTGCATGCCAGACTGCGGCCTATTTGAGGGAGTGCTTGAACGGAACTCTCCGTCAACCTCTGGACGGAGGATGGTACCCTCGGTATCGGCATCAGAAGGAAGCTCAATTGCGCTGTCGAGCATAGGGGCATCTTTGCTGATGGGAATGGGGGGTACGTCCATATCTTGGGAGAGGTCAAAGATGTTGGAAAGATTTGGTGGAGGTAGAGGTTTCATCATTGAGGACTGCGGGGGGGAAAAAACATCCTGGACGGCCGGTCGCACAGGCGTGCTACTACTCGCCTTTATGCGAGCACCGAAGGACATTGCCTCGGGTTCACTACCGGCTGCGCTGGCATTAGAAGCATCGGGGCTAATAATCTTGTAAGCGTCGCGAGAAAAGAACCGAACACTCTGGCCGGTAGCGGGTGTATTGCGATCTCTCAGGATCGAGCGCAGAGAGTTGAACTTGTCGGCGGTAGGAGTGTTGGGAGCACGGGCAACCTCCGGAGAACGGATGGAGTCCTGCGACTCTCTCGGTCTGTTTGATTCTATCGAAGCACGGCTGGAAGACGCGTCAGAGCCTAGAGAGGTATAAGAATCAGTATCGAAGCTAAGCGGATGGCCGTAAACAAGAATGTGAGAACACGGTGGGTGGTCGCCTGTCCACAACCAGGTGAGGTTGGGAAGGAGAATCATAGCGAGAGGCTACATTCCACCGATGTACGAAGTTTGGTACGACGGTTCACAAGAGGTAAGGAGCGGACCGAACAAAGAGAACGGAATGCAATGAACAATTCATGTGGCACGCCGGATAAAGGCCATGTTCGGGTCCTTACGTGTATCTGAGAGGGCCAAGAATGTGTTGACATCATAGAGAGAACGGAAACAGCCGCCTGTACGTCAACGGTGAAGTGCGGTGGGATGATGGTACCGCCCGTGGATTCCCATGAAGCGACAAAACAGACCTCACAGGCAAGGGCCATCGTCAAGAGAGGGAATGTAATAGATACTCACTTGCAGAGTTAGGAGTGATAGAGGACTTTACTTTCTTGAGATGAGGAATGGAGAGCTTAAGGGGGAGTGTATGCGCGTGCTCGCTGTCGGCAAAGTGTTTAGGTGTGCGCTTGAAGATACCACGTCGACCGTTCTTAGACGGTGAGGCGGGAGGACTGGGGGAGGGGAAGGGGACCTCGGATGGTTCGTGGAAGTTGGAGAGGTTGGGGTGCTGGTTGAAGACGGCGGAGAGGACGGATGGGGGTTTGAGGTTGTCGTCGTGTTCGGTGTCCAGTGCTGGAGTTTCGGGGCGCTTTAGAGCGCTGCTAATTTTTGACCACATTGTGGGAGGTGGTATGTCGCTGCTGATGTTGTCAGTAGGGGTATCTGGGCGAGAAGGAGATTATGCGAGGGACCGAAGCGACGGGGACATGGACGACAAGAACAACCTGCTACTCCCACCGGCGTCAATGTTCGACTTCGCCACCACTCCGTTCCGTGCGCGTCGGACACGTGACCGTGTTCCTACACGCTACCGTCCCTCCCGCGACGGTCCTCACAAAGTTCAAACAGAACAATATGTTGACCCTTGGCTAGACGTTCGCCGGCTAAACAGGGCGTCGTCGCCAGTGGACAGTTACGCGCTACGGGCCTGAATATTGAACAGCTGAAACGACCGTACTCAGGGTTCTCGCCCTCTCGGGCTGGAATATCTAAACTCTGAGATACTTGAAGCTCCTACGACTACGGTTCCGTTAGGTAACATCGACACGAAGAAGGACCGCTACTACCACTACGCGAAGAAACAGACTCCGCAGAGACATTGTGTCTGCCGAACGGTCATTTCACGCAGCTCCACTACAATCTGCCCAGAGCGTCCTTAGTACTCAGTACTCAGTAGCTCAGGTCGTCCCTCTCCGGCAAGCGCCGGATCCGTTCCACTTCCCAGCGCCCGCCCGCGCACGTTCGCGTCACAACGTACCCGGAGCACAACTGCACCCGCCGCAGCTCCGGGCAGTACCTGTTGTACGGGATGACGATGTTGCACAGCTCCTCCTCGAGCGACTCGAACGACGCGTCGTGCAGGAACGCCGGGTAATGCGGCTTCGGGCCCTTCTGGCCCGGGTGAGGGTACAGCTCAAGCGTATGGAGGTGCGGCAGCTTCGAGAGGAACTCGGGCGCGAGCATGACGAGGAAGTCCTGCGCATGTTGTCCGTGACCATCAGCAATGAACGAAGTGAAAGTAAAGGCAAAATGCGCACCTCGGTCGGGCCCTCGGGGCCCTCGTAGACAATCTTCAGCCGGCGTAGCCCCTTAAACAGGTCCGTGACGGCAGAAATAACTTCCTCGTCCCACCCCTTCAGCTCGAGCATGAGCATTTTGAGATTAGACGAGTTCGCTGCGACGCTCTCCAGAGCATTAATCGCCTCCCGTCCAACCAGCCCGCACTTGAAGATTCCCAGCGCCTCGAGCGCGCGCACGCCCGTCATTGCGACGGCCGTCTCGACTGGAGCCGCGAAACGCTCCAGGTGCGGTGGGAGCGCCTCATGCGCGATCGTCATGTTCGCGGGCGCGAATGCCAGCGTCCAGAGCGTCCTCAGCTCGTGGGCCTGGACGGCAAAATGGTAGAGGTGTGCCTCGGGGAAGTTACTCTCGCCCCGGTACGACGTGTGGACATCGCCCTCGAAGAAGCGGCGGCGGACGACGTAGACGTGCGTAAGGTGCGCGGGGATCGTCCACCCGCGCTGCTGCGCGTCCCATGCGCCAAATACGCGCCGGAACACGTCCGCGGACGAGTCGACGGTGAGCGTGCGCAAGTTGCGCGCGAGGCAGAGCGTGAGGACTTGCGTAATATCTTCATCGTACTGGGGTGGGTCGCGGGTGAGCACGATCCGGCGCAGGTTGACCATCGTGAGCTCGGTGATGGGGAGGTCGGCATGGTTTAACACCTGCCCTCCGGGCACGGGCTGGAAGACGCATAGCTCGAGATGGAGATGGCGCAGCGTGGGGAGACGGTGGATGAGCTCAAAATGCAAGTCATACACGAGCATGTTGGTGAATGTAAGCGAGGAGAGATTTGTGAAGGTGTGGATGCGCGCGAACATGGCTTCGTACAGCTCGCGCGACGCGAATCCACCGGCCCGCTCGTGGATCTTGTAGTAGTTGATCGTGTCCGCCAACGTACCGATCCTACGACGACCCGAGAGCGCGGGCTCAGGTTCGCCATTAAGGCCGACCATGTCGAAGCCTACTGCGCGGTCGATCGACGACACGCCCAGCTCGAGCGAACGGACGGCGGCGTCCATGCCATTGTAGTTGTCCCAGATGGGCAGGCTTCGCGCGATGTGCTGGGGCCGAGTCCAAGAGAGGCCGCGGTGGAGTGCGCGAACGCTGAGCTCGTGTAACTTCTTGCAGGTGACACTCACGCTATGGAGGTCGGCGGTGGAGGGTACAAGGTCGAGGATGTCGAGCCAAAGCTCGGCGGGGACTTTGTGAGAGGCAGGGACGGGGGGCGGCTCGGGATTCATGATGACGGTGGGACTCGGAGCCTCTCACTGGTGGCTCCTTGAAATACTGTGGCTGACGACTCGAGCCTGGGCAATCGTTGCGTGCTGGTGGTTCCACTACGGCTGGATGCGACAATGACGCATTGTCCATCAAATTGAGCGTGTTGGATATGATGTGCTGCATACCGCATGCAAGGTCCCGTTTCGAGGCACACGCAAGGAGGTGGCAGTCAGAATAGAAAGAGCGTTTGGCGGTGAATATGTGAGTCCCGGACAGGAAATAGCCGCCAATCCGAGATCTTGCCGAATCGGCAACTCCATCGAGCCTGGGGCGCACCTTTCCCCCGAATTCAGCCTATACTCTAGCCGCGAAATGGGCATGCAAGGCTTCAGAAGGAATGCATACAATGTTATATATATACATGTATATATGCATAGCCCATAAATCTCCCTTGTCTTCATTTCCATCTTGTCCAAGAATATTCCGGGTATCCACTTTCGACCAAGCACTTCACGCCTTGATCCGTCTGACTTGGTAGCGCACCCTCTCAGCATCCCGGACAAGCACGATGACCTTCCCAGAGCCGTCTTCCCAGTGATCGAGCCGACGCAGCTTAGGACACTTCCAAGCCAGCACTGACGCGACCTCGTCGTTCTTCCGGACGCGGCTCTGGTCGGAGAGAGTGAGAGCCGCACCATCCTGAGACGCGACTTCGTAGAAGAAGCGCACGCCGTGGAACGTCGTGAGCTCGGTGAAGTTCGCGAGGGCGGTCGCCCACTCGGTCTGGGCGTCTCCTGTTAGCGGTGAAACAACGAGGCCTAGATCGAGAGATGAGGCTCACGGAATTTGACGATATGGACGCGAGCTGTTTGTTCGACCCGGAAGGATTGCTCACCGCGGCGCCTTCCTTCTTGCCCAGGTCCAGCCAGGTGAGTTTGGGAAGACAATCCGCGAGTTTCCGCACGTCCTCCATTTCATTCCATCCCGCCAGCTCCAGACGATGGACCGTCCGACCGACATGCAGCTTCAGGTTCTCCAAGAACACGCGGTCGCGTAGTGAGCCGCTCAGACGGATGCCCTTCAGAACCTCGAGCGGTCGGCCCTCCGCACTATCCACCGGACTTCCTATAAGAGCTGTTGCAAAGTCGCGGCTCGCCTTGAGCTCCTTCAGGCGAGGCAAGCAGTTCGGAGGGAACTTGAACGCAGTCAAGGCTCCGTTGTTGCCCGCGTGTCCCCCGGCGCCAAACGCAATATCGAGGTGCAGTACTTCAAGGTTCGCATGCGCCAGAAGGAAAGCGGACATCGCGTCGAGCCCTGCATTGGGTGTACACCAGAGACTAGTGATCGTCAGGGAGCGGAGACGAGACCACCGTCCATACAAGAGGAAATCATCGGCAACGGGGTTGAAGAAACCAGGTCCCCGTCTGGGAACATAGCTAATTGATAGGGTATCCAGGTTCGGGCAAATATTGAGCATGGAGGAGACATGGGATAGATCGGGGTTCTTTGAAGCGCCAAAGGTACTCTTCGTGCCGTGGAAGCCGGCTTTCCTTAGGTTAGGCAGCTGCGAACCCCGGTGTTAGGTGCAAGTACAACTCATACGGGCGGAAACTGTACCACAGCCGGACGTTGCTTCTGGACAGCCCCATTCGTGGACGCGTCCTCGGGTGAATCGGCCTGGAAGATGACGTTATCGTTCACCTCCACCTCCTGTATGCTCCCGCACTTCACGAGCGCCGGCCAGACGCGTTCGAACGCGACGAGCGAATGGTTGCACGACCACTTGACCGTGCGCAGGGTCGTCATCTTTGCCAGGGCAGCCAACATGAACCGCTCCTGCTTCGCGTGTATGCCGAGCTCGTCGTCCGTCGATTCCAAGTCGGTGTCCGTGACCATAATTCCCGCGGGGACGACCTCCGCCTCGCCCGTACGCTCGTCGAGGATCTCCAGCCTGCGCACGTTCCGCGCCAACGCCCGATGCACGACGAAATGATGCCACACCCTCACGGAGCTGACCTTGCACTTCACGACGCGGTACTCGACGTGCCGCGGGACCACGACGTTGTGCATGCGGCGGCACGTCTCCGCCAGCGCGCTCAGGTCGCGCCGGTCGTCCACCCAGAAGGCGATCGCGTCCAGGATCTCCGTCGGGAGGCGCAAGAGCGTCCTGCGCGGTACGCACGCGCATCCCGATGCTTGTGCTTGCACGAACGGCTCGACTATCCCAAGGAGGTGCACAGCAAGTCGGTGTTCCTCTGGCGCGAGCTTGTACTGACACCCGCCTAGGCGCGAGGGGAGCAAGGAGAGCAGCCGGCGGAGCGTCGTGAGCGCTGCGAACGGATCCGTCCGGTCATGCGCGGCGACGTTGGTATCGACGGTGGAGAAGACGCGCGCGTTGTTGACCTTGGGCCTCGGGGTGGTCTTGCTGCGAACTGCGGTCGCCCTGGACGCGACGTGGGCGGCGCTACGCCCCGCGTTGGGGGGTACGGGGCGCGACGATTTGGAGGAGGTCGACATACCGGTACCGTTCAGTGACGCCGCCAGTCGATCTGACTGTGTGGATGCGGTCAAGCCGCCAACGTAGCCGTCGATGAGGGGGGTAAGGCTGGTTGTTTATCTCGGGACCGCAGCTGATGCACTAGTACGATGACTCTACCGGTGCTGGCCGCAAGGCGGACGTCGAGGTCCATGGGAATATACGCTCACCGCCTCCGGCCAAGCGCTAGCCAATCAAGTATGCTTCGTATTGGAACACCCTCATGGTTTTCTTAAGTTTATGACCTTTCGGGTAGGTGCTCAGGGTGGTGTACTTGTAGTATACTTGTAGTACATTGTGGCCCCGGGGCGTTTCGAGCGGCATTGATAGTTTCCGGGGGTTTAGGGTATAAATGGATCGCCGGGGGACGAGTATATTCAGCGGCTACTCCAGTCGAACTTGAATCCTGTGTTGTACTTGGAGAGTGTCCCAGTTAAATTTCAAGCAAGTGAACTAGCTGTATTACAAGGAGATTGATTACGCGGAGAGGGATGAGAGCAGAAAACTGAAAAGTTCGAGGATGCGGACCCCGAGAAACACGGAGCTGCGATGGGCGTCACGCGTCATGTCTCTCCCTCGCAAGCCCTGCGCTTCCGCGCGCCCATGTCCTGAACGACGAGCTTCAGTCCGCTGCACCCAGTCCTGCTCAACAATCTACTCACGCCGCAGACGTGAAACCCACGTAGCCAAACGGCGTTGGCCTCCGCCATGTCCGAGTTCGCGCCCCCGAACATCGCTCCGCAAGACGACGGCTCGGGCGTCGTCCCCGCACCCGTCGAAGACCCTCCCGAGCCCGCACCTATCACCGAACAGGAAGTCGGCGAGTATCGCGAGCAGGACCGCTTCCTCCCCGTACGTCCCGTCTCTCCAGCTCGCGCCCGCGCCCGCGCCCGCACCCGCAGCCGTCGTAATCGCGCTCAAATTCCGCACGCTCCCGCCAGATCGCGAACGTCTCGCGCATCATGAAGGCGTCCGTACCGGGGACGGCGAAGATCTCGAAGGAGGCCAAGGAGTGCGTGCAAGAGTGCGTCTCCGAGTTCATCTCCTTCATCACGTCCGAGGCGTCGGAAAAGTGCCAGATGGAGAAGCGCAAGACGATCGGCGGTGAGGACATCCTCTACGCTATGGTCACGCTCGGCTTTGAGAACTACGCGGAAACGTTGAAGATTCATTTGGCCAAGCTCAGGCAGGTGTGTGCTGCACTTTTGACTTGGGGGAAAGGAAATGGCGGACGGACGCTCACTAAATACGTTATATTATATAGCATCAGGCTACGCCGGGCGGGAGTTCGCGCAACGCCGAGAGCAACGCTGACGACTGAACGAAAGAAAACTGTAGGATGCTTCTACCCCGTGTGTGTACTGTATTCTCTGTAGATTAGGATGCTGAGCTCGTTTCACTGGCCATATTCAACCCTGTGACCCGCGGAGTGCTTCAACTGCTCCGTGCACCCAACCTAAGTCTTGCTCGACCTACGGTGATCATGAAGGCTACGTTTGTCGCGCGCTCAGCGCTGCGGCATGCGCCGTGGGGATGTTGCACATTCGCTCGTCATGTCAAGCTGTAAGTCGTACAGTAGTCAAAGTTTACGTCCTTTCCCGTCTACTCACTACTAGCTGCACACCCTTCATTCTACTTCCAAAAAGGATGTCAACTCCGGGAGGAAAGGCTATGTTTACCAGCCAGTTCTCATCCAGGAGTACGTAGTGATTTGGTCGACCCGTCAGAGGGCCGCTCGAGAGCTCGTTGACGGTGCTACCCTCTGAATCCGCTGTCCTTCGTTACAAATCATGGCAAAGTGTTTCGAAAGCTAGTACTCAACACTTGCGTTTTGATGAACGGCCCTGCACTGGATGCCATGAATGATGAAACTGAATGTGTTGGGGACGTTGTGGCACGATTTGTGGTCGGATGTTAGTGGAAAGGAGGTTACCGGACGCCGTGATTCTGGCGTGTGGCTGCACCTGCCTCGTGCAGACGAGCCCTTTGCATTCCACGTCCATGTCCCCCACGTAGCGCCCCCGGTTCGTCCCTTTTCTATTTCCCTCTCCCCTCCAACTCCGCCGCAGCCGCACACTCCTATTCTCAAGCGCAAGCTGCGCAACGCGCACTCAGCTCAACTCTTGCACGATCAGCCATGCCTTACATCCACTTTTCATGGGAAGACTCCCTCCAAGCTGCCCTCGCATCCTGCTCTTCCTGCCTACCCTGTCTCAAGGCCGACGCCCCCTCCGACATCGAAGACGAAAACCCCCGCGCACGCCGCCCGCATGCGCTTAACGGCGCCTTCGCCCACGGGATCATCCCTCCTCCCCGCGCTCGCCCCGACGAGCTCGAGGGGCTCCTCGCAGACGCCTCCGACGATGCCGAAACGCTCTCGCTGCACTCTAACATCGGCAGCGACCGCCGGCTCGCCAAGACCAAGGGCAAAGGCAAGAAGAAACGGCACCGCGACGGTGCACCCAAGCATATCCGTGTCTTCGGGTACGACCTCTTCGGCCGCCCGCCCGCGATCCAGCTGCCCGAGTCGGACAATGAGGACGAGAGCAGCTCGAGCCGCCGCCCGCGGACGATCTCCACGGACACGCTGGACTCGGATGCTGCGCCGCTCGACGCGGCCGTTATCGAGGAGCTGAGCGCCGCGCGGCACGCCGAGGCCCTCGCGCGCGAGGCGGAGGAGCGGGCGGCGAAGGAGGAGCGGCGTCGGAAACGGCGCGAAAAGAAGGAGCTGAAGCGGGCTGCGATGGCGAGGGCGCTCGAGCAGCAGGTGAATGGGAATGAGGACTTCGAGGGCTTCCAGGTGCGTCGCCTGTCCTCTCCGCTAATCGTCATGCATCTGATTGGAGTGGTTCGTGGACATACAGGGCAGCGGTCCTGCGTTTGGCCTCAGCGAGCCCTTCTCCCCTAGCCTCGGCTCAGGGTCCGGTTCAATGTCCGTCTCAGACTCGCAGGACTTTGGCCCTTTCGCACAAGGCCAGCTCGCGCACCACTTCGACCCAGACGTCGCAATCGCCGCGCAGGACGCCGCCGAAGCCGAGGCCGATGGCGCGGACTTCGGCGGGGAGTCATATACCAGTCGACCGCGGAAAAGCAAGAGCAAGCCCCGCTCCGGCGGGAGCGGTACGCAAACGACAAGCGACACGCGTACCAGCTCGACCGGGGCAGGTTCCAACTCGCACTCGTACCCGTACGCGCTCGCCCAGGGCGGCGTTGCGCCATACAACCACCAATTCCTCGCGCAGCAGCCACCCTCAGGCGTGCCGCGCTCGCCCCTCTCGCTCCTCACCCCAGGCACAGAGGGCGCAGACGTACCGCCCTCCCCCAACGCATCCTCAAACGGCGCGAAGAAGCACCGGCGCAAGTCCACGCGTCCCAAGTCGCATTCAGTGTCCGTCTCAGTCTCAGGATCGGGTTCGTCCCAGTCGGCGACGGCCTCGCAGACCGCGTCGATCGTCTCCCCGCCGCCATCAGACGCGCCGGCCCTCGCACCACGCGTCTTCGCCCCGGGGCACGCGCACGGGCGGTCGCTCTCTGTCGTGGAAGACTTTGAGGGCTTCCCCGGGGACTTTGGCGGCGTGCAGGAGCTCCAGGGTGGTGCGCCCGCTTATCCGAACGACGGCGGCGATATGAAGAAGGACGAGGGGCACCTGCCCGTTGCGTCGTTCCCGAGCGTGGGTCTCCGTGGCATCCAGCGCACGAAGAGCGACATGGGCGTGTTCCTTGCGCGTCGGGGTGATGAGTGATTTGATTTTATATACCCTGTTGACTCTGAGCGGGCAGTCTATGCACATCTACGCTGAGGGTTTGTAGATGCTATTTGTTGACCGCTGGATGGATGGGAAGGCCTCTGCGGGCGGCACTGTTGGATAGCGCCATGCAGCCTCTATTGTTTGTCTTACAAGCATTACTTACTGTACATTTGCACCTTCGTATATTACGCTTCTGCGCTTGCGCAACAGTCGCATGCAGAGTTCAGGAGCTCACGCTTCTATCGGCCGACGCGCAGTGCGGTGGACGTCATATCAGGTCAATGGATGTCATTCGAGGTGTCCCCGATAACGAAAGGAACATGAGATAAACTTAGTATTACATGTAAGATAGCTCCTACGCGGTATCATCAAGATCGTGGTAACGGTCGCGAATGCTACTCGGATATGTGGGTGAGGGACGGGGGTGCAGCAGGACGGCCGCTCGGGCCAAGCGTGCATATAGTGCGGAGGAGCACGAGAACAACGACGATGGGTGCAGGGAGCAGGTGCAGCCCGCCCAAGCGGCCACACCTGAGGGTATGCACGACCGCATCCCGCATGCCTTGTTTAAAGCGCTTGCTCTAGTCATTCTTCGCGTCGTCGAGTTAAGCAAGCTGCGTGCGCCTCATGAGCGATATACTGCTTCACAAGCGAGCACTCGCCTTCTCTACCAACGCGAGTAGCCAGCATCTCCGCGATCTCACGCGCCCCATCATCTACTATACGAGTTGGTGATGCTGTACCCTTTCGGAGGACTCATTCACGTGAAATCCTGGTTGAAGTTGGCGAAGAGCATGTTGGGGTTGACGCGCTCGGCCATGGCTGGTGCTCCTCGTCGTTCCCGGCCGTCCCGTCCGAGTCGTGGACGATGCTCACCCCGCGTTACCGCACAGTGACGACTGCGTGACGATATGTCACGCCCACGTTCTGGCAAAATTAGCGCCCAAGACTGTACTGTGATTGGGCTTGTCGGTCGTGATCGCGATCGCGCCACAAGCTTGACTGCCGCAGCCACCAGCTTCAATGCGCCTCGCCGTTGCTTGCACTTTGACGACCTCCTGTTCTTTGTGACGCTCTTCTTTTTTCGTTTTGCTACTGGGCGGTCCTGCACCGCGATCACGGCGTCTGGATGTCTCAAGAATCGAGTCAAGGCAACACCGAGGAGGCCCTGCGCGTTCAGCAAGAGCGGTACGCGCAGCGAGTCCGGGAACGACTTGGCAAGGAGCGCGAGGAAGCTGACCGCATCTTGAATGTGTATCGAGAGGCTTGGGCCGAGTTTTACGCTCGCGAGCCAGAACAATGTACGCAACTTCTCACGTCCCTTGGGGCTACTTCCCCTCGTCCACCGCGTTCTCTACGCGACTATTCGTCCGCATACGACGAGCATGACGAAAGCATGGCTCTTGATCATTCCCCGTCTCCGTGTTCACATGACGCGGGAATCAGCATTTGGACCTCCGTTTCTCAAAGGAGTTCTGCACTGGTTCTGCACCACGAGATCACGACCGGGCCTATCCAATCTTACCCTAAATACGAGAGTTGTACGCCGTCCCTTGAACGTATAAAATACTGGGGCGATACACGAATCCTATATTTTATCCCCTACGCCGATGAGCCCCGCTTCAAAGGTCACATTAAGCGGTTTTCTCGACGGCATAGACATATAGCATGGCAAACCGAATGGTTTGACGTGGACTGTAAGTTCTTGTATCGTGAATCTTGACTTTGTTACACTATGCTCAGCCTCCTTGCGCCAGTCAAGCTTATTGCGTCCGCCGCGCTCCTACGCCTAGAAGCGGCTGGCGTCGATACCGAAGCCATAAACAGGTTCAAGCCGTCCTTTCTTCCTTCCCTTCCTTCTGAGGGCGGCGTCAAACTAGTCATTGGGAAAAGGTACGGTTGCGACATGGTCGCTACGGCTAACCTATTCGCTACTCATCGTATTTATCTAGAGACCTTCATAGCTGGGGTAATGATGTTGTTCAAGCAGCTCATAGCGCACTTAAGCCGTCTGCTCCGGCAACAAGTGTACTGTCTGATGTAAATGGCGTCACTGCCGTCTTTTGCCCCAGTCTCACGTGCAACTCTGCAAAATGCATGACCCACGGTAGGTACTTACGATTCAGTACTATAAAGGGTATGATTTATACCCAGCACAGACCTCCTTTCCCCTCCTACAACTGCCAAACTGCCTAAGAAAACAAATGAAGAGATATATAGTAGAATGCATCAGCTATGTAGCGACAGCTGCTTCAAAAAGTATTCTATGGAATATTTTCTTGTGACTTAGTTATCTACAAAGTTCCACGTGTTGCTGTCTAATGAATATCATCACTAGGAAACACCCTTGGCAGAAGATGAGGATATATGGGGCATAATCAAGCTATTTCCAGATGAGAGACCATGCAACCTTGCCATCCTTGTAAGAACAAGCTGTTATGAGGTGTGTTGGATTGTTCAGATTAAGAATAAATCTCATGAATTGAGATGAGTAGGTTTTCCATCATAGATGTTGGTTCTTTCCTGATGGTGGTGCATATAACTTGGAGCTAGTCAACGATTTTGAAAATGATATGGAAGCAGGGTATGGATATTAAGGATGAACAACAGTGATTGCTACTGACTGTTTCTACCCCACAGAAGAGAATTTTGCACACACACTGGACCATGCAGTGAAGAAACTGGCTGTGTTTGTTATATTTACAAGAGGAACTGCTCAAGAAGATGCAGATGCACCAAGTCTTGTAAGGAACATGCATATGGTTGTAATGGATTGTCTGGTTATAATTTTTGACAGGTAAAAGTCAATTTCGGGGCTGCAAGTGCCCATCCAACAAATGTGATGCAACATGCATGTGCAGGCAGGCAGGAAGGGACTGTGACCCTGAAATGTGTGGAAGGATGTAAGTAGTAACTATGCTATTCCTATTGCACAACTCATCATGTCAATCCAGGAAGGGTGCTGGTGAGCAGTTCAACTAGATAGTGACTCAATGTAAATAGTGACTTACATTTACATAATTTGTAGGGCATGGAAGGAAGAGGACCAAACATGCTTGCACTAACAGTCAATTGCTACTGGGAAGGGTTACTGTCAGTACACTGTTTATTATTTTCCATAATCTATTTGACCAACTTGTAGCCCAGCATGTTTCAGTTAAGATTGGTTCTTTTGGTTTAGGAACATTTGCTACAGCCAAGATAGCCAAGGGTGCTCTCATTGGAGGTGAACTACCATATTGCTAAAGTGCAGTTGACCACTAAATCAATTAATGCACCTAACTGACAGAGTACGTGGCTGAAATTATACCACGGCCTACAATGGAGTGAGTCACTAGTAGCACAAGTTCAAGATGATTTTGATCTCATTGTGTTTGCTTTCAGTATAGATCAAGCCCAAGGGACAATAAATAGGCACAGAGGGCTTAACTATATGTTTGATGAAATACTGGCAGATGGTGCCCTACCAGTGTCTGTAGATGCTGCAACTGTTGGTAACCCTACTAGGTATCTTAATGATCCTCAACACAGTGTTCCCGAAAATGTGGAAGCCAGACGTGAGTATGATCTCTTGGAAACATAAATTGAATTCAACACTTACATTGTGTGTAGCTCACATTGTGGCAGGTAATGAGAAGATCTTATTCTTTGCAAGTGTGTGACCCCAGATTCATGTGAATGGTAACATACACTCATGCATAGTGATAGGGAGAAGGATCAATGCAGGACAGGAGCTTCTCCTTTCATATGGTGATAATTACTGGGGTGAAGGAAGCAGTAGCACCGATGCAGCGAGCAAGAGTGGTGGTTCTTCAGACGATGAAAATGAATAATTTAGTGTACAACATGTATTGGTTTGGGCATGAACACCTTCAAGCAGGTACAGACCATATCAAATAAAATCACAGGATCCTTAGTCTACCAGCCCCAGCCAGCTTGTTGTAACAAGGTTGTCGAGATCTTCTCAGGAGGTGGGACTGATGGAGCACCAGAACTGCTCACACCCCCACTGCACATCTCATGAGATCTAGGTCATTAAAAATACACATACACTTACCCGTAGAACCCCTTGATTAATGCCTCAACCTCCTCCGGTGGCATTTTGATATCTGTAGACTGGTTAAGCACATCGTATGTCAGGATTATATTAACTCGGTACACTTGCATTTTTGCGGGTCTGAGAGCCACAAGGTCAATGTCTAGTTCGAATAGCGTCGAAGATAGCAGACTCACTCTTGCTGAATTCTTTGCCCAGGTTGCGTTGAATAAAGCGTTGGAGCGACGGCACGACAAGCTTCACCGCCTCCTCGGCGACGGTCGCGCGACCATCCGGGTCGTCCGTGAGAACGCGCGCAACGACGTGACGCTCAGTGACCTCGTCGAGGAGGTCGAAGAACCGCGTGAACTTCTCCTTGACTGCGCTCTTGCCCTTGTCCTTTTCGTCGATGAGCGTCTGCAGGAGCGGTGAGAAGTTCGCGTCGAAGTAGCCCGCCTTGGCGGTGCGGAAGTTCGAGTTGAGCAGCTCTTGCGACGGTCGCGAGAGGATCGAGGGGACGTCGGTGCGTGGGCGCACGATGAGGGCGGTTCGGAGGTAGGAGACATTGTTGAGGAGAAAGATCGCGCCGAACGCTGGACGCTTGTTTGTACGGGAGAGGGTGAGGAGACTTTGGACAGTTGCGTTGACAACGTCGTCTATGCTCAAAGCGGTTAGATGTACGGGCGCTTATGGGAGCCGGGAAGACGTACAGGTAAAGTGCTCGAGCACTGTTTGCTCGTCGACCTCGGTAGTCTTGCTCTTACCGATCTGCGTTCCTTCACCCATCTTCCAATTTCCGTCGCCAAGGGTCAGAAGCGCCGAGGCTGCAGCATCCTGAACAGCGGGTATCCGCTCGAGATACTGAACTGACTGCTCAGGGTTTGATGAGTGCCCGCGTGATACTGTGCGTATAAGTGCGTACCGATATTGTGAAGTCCGCTAGGCCAGTTCCGATCTCGCCGCCTTTCCCAAGGCCTGCCAAACGAATATCCGCAAGGAATTCGGGGAAACTCCGTAGACACGATGCACGGATAGAATGCAACCCTTCCTTCAGTTCGTTTTCTCTCCTGTCAGCGCGGCGTGACATGACCTCGTTCCATCTGAGCTGCATAGACGTAAGGGATGAATAAGCAGAGAGTGCTAGGAAGGTGTTCTTGTTGAGGTTGCGCTTGATCAGCGAACCGAGTGAGCCAAGAGTCGAGGTGAAAAGATTTGTGAGAGGAGAGATAAGCGTAGCATACGTCGTACTAATGGCTGCCGGAGAGGACAGGGGTGCGAGCTCGAGCAGGAGATTATACTCTTCCTAAAGAACAAGTGTGGGTTAGAACGCGAAGGAGAGAGGTAACTGGTACTACGGCGTACGTCCGCAACGGTAAGCATGTTCTCGGTCCACTTTCCGACCTCGCGGCCTGCCGCTACACCGTCAATCGTTTCCGCCCTATCGACCACACGCTTTCCGAACGTTTCCAGGCATTTGCGGACCCACGCGCCCCGCATATCGCCGTAACCCTTCTGCGCATCTTTCAATGCGGACTGTATGCCCGGCGCCGCCGGATGGGAAGGATGCGTCGCGGGAAGCGGAAGTGTACGGAGGAAGGTTACGAGAGGCTGAAGTGTGGCAAGTAACGACGCTGGGAACGGCACGGAGGTGAACTCCGCGCCTCCCGGGGGTACCCCAGACGACCCCTCCGCAACGAGCTTGGTGTAAAGTTGGATGAGTTTCTTCGCTCCGCTCTCTACTAGGCGTGCCTATTTCGGAGATATAATCACCACAAAAAGCGCATAATGAACGGAACGCCTCACCTTGTCTCGTGAGTCGGTACTATTGAACGCAACGCTGACGTTCATTCGCTCGAGCACTTCTGTGTATGCGCTCAGTTGGTTTGGTTGAGGGCTTTCGCAAGAAGTTAGCGCAGCGACCAGCATAGAAGTATCTGTCGACAGACCCTCTTAGGATGAGAGCTTCTTCGGCGGCAACGCCTTCATGGTAACTCGCTATTTCGTCGATCTTCTGTAGAGCACTCTCAATGTCTGTACCACGATATCCATTGAGCACGCCCTGCCGTACACGGAGAAACAAATGCACGCACTATTTGATCGCCTCGTGAGCACTTGCGTGGAGTTGTACAAGGGCAAAATAGACTTTTCCAGCTTTACGAGGCGTGTATCGAAGCTGGACAGGATCGCTGGGAAATAATGCGACCTGGCATCGAACATCATAAACACAACAACTCACAAGTCATTCGTTGGGATATCTGACGCGTCTTGTTGAGGTTCTGCTCAAGCTAGACACATTCCCTCGTATCGGCAAGCAGTCATTGCCTTGCATCCGTACTAATACTCACCAACTCGATCTCTGCCGTCTCATCATCCATGGTATACTATAACGTCAGCGTGGGTATGAATTGAACAGAAACGTCTGCGTAATCTTCAAAACACTAGCTGCGAAAGCCCAGGTTGCAGTCCAAGCCGAAGTAAAACGTGCAGGTATGGGGAAATCCGAAGTGCAGTCCCCCGTGGGTATCTCCTAGGTATTGCAGCGTCTCGGCGCAGACAGGAAAGGAACAAGACTAGACAAGTGTAGCAGCTGCGCGATTGAATGGAATGGGCGCGGTTGGCGGAGACAGTGATTCGAGTGAAGAGACTATGAAGAGACGCGCCCACGGTGGCTGAGGAGCCAGGACAACGGCGCGGACTTTGGACCGCACCATCACAGTGGTCTCTCCAGAATATTGAGCTCGTTGACTCCTCTACCCCGCGCCCATCCGACGAGTCATCGCTAACGATCCCGTTTGTTTGATACACTGACACTTATAAGGCTGACAAGCCGAGTCGACCTCAGCCCGACACCGCTTTTCCAAGTCTTTCCGAGTCCATCATTCAACGCACACTCGCCCTTCGCATCCCTTTCCTTTCCTATCACCACCGATCCAGCTACCTTTCAGCCCTTGGTTCCATTCACGGGTACAGGCTAAGGTGCAGGATATTGGCGGCTTACGCCTCGCTTACTAGACGTGATAACAGACGCAGCGGTCGAACCGCGATGGCCACACTCTCAGGAGCGTCCTGCCCTCCGCCGGTAGTTGCTTGTATGGAGGCCCCTGCGCCGTCCGATGAGCTCCACAACTTGTTTGGAAATCTGAGCATCGAGGATGAAGATTCGGCTTTGGTCGAGGAGCTGGAGCGGGTTTCCAAGAAGTCTGCCAAGCTCATCAAGTCATCCGAGTATCAGGCACCAGCCGATCCTAGCATTACTATCTGGAGCTGGAAGATGAACGAGTTCAAGTATTATGATATTCCATCTCCCTTTCCGACACTGGCTCGGGGTTTGTTCACCCAAGACATCAAGGATGATTCCGGAAATGTCAAGCACCGCATCGTCGTCAGAGGATACGACAAGTTCTTCAATATCGGCGCGGTTCCGTGGACAACGGTAAGCGTATCAGGCTCGCACTCGAACTTGCACCCGTACCCGTACCCGTACGCGCTCGCGCAAGGCGGTGTCGCACCATACAACTACCAATTCCTCGCCCAGCATCCCCCGGCAGGCGCACCCCGCTCGCCCCTCTCGCCGCTCTCCCCGGGCACGGAGGGTGCAGACGTCCCGCCCTCCCCCAACGCATCCTCAAACAGCGCAAAGAAGCACCGGCGCAAGTCCACGAGCCCCAAGTCGCACTCTATGTCCGTCTCGGTCTCGGGTTCAGGCTTGTCCCAGTCAGCGACTGCCTCGCAGACCGCGGCGATATGAAGAAGGGCGAGGGGCATCTGCCCGTTGCGTCGTTCCCGAGCGTGGGTCTCCGTGGCATCCAGCGCACGAAGAGCGACATGGGCGTGTTCCTTGCGCGTCGGGGTGATGAGTGATTTGATTTTATATACCCTGTTGACTCTGAGCGGGCAGTCTATGCACATCTACGCTGAGGGTTTGTAGATGCTATTTGTTGACCGCTGGATGGATGGGAAGGCCTCTGCGGGCGGCACTGTTGGATAGCGCCATGCAGCCTCTATTGTTTGTCTTACAAGCATTACTTACTGTACATTTGCACCTTCGTATATTACGCTTCTGCGCTTGCGCAACAGTCGCATGCAGAGTTCAGGAGCTCACGCTTCTATCGGCCGACGCGCAGTGCGGTGGACGTCATATCAGGTCAATGGATGTCATTCGAGGTGTCCCCGATAACGAAAGGAACATGAGATAAACTTAGTATTACATGTAAGATAGCTCCTACGCGGTATCATCAAGATCGTGGTAACGGTCGCGAATGCTACTCGGATATGTGGGTGAGGGACGGGGGTGCAGCAGGACGGCCGCTCGGGCCAAGCGTGCATATAGTGCGGAGGAGCACGAGAACAACGACGATGGGTGCAAGGAGCAGGTGCAACCCGCCCAAGCGGCCACAAGGGTATGCACGATCGCATCCCGCATGCTTCGTTCAGAGCACTCGCTCTAGTCATTCTTCTCGTCGTTGGAGTCAAGCAAGCTACGTGTGCCATATGAGGGGAGAAGCAACTATCCGGACGATTGGAACGTACCTATACTGCTTCACAAGCGAGCATTCGCCGCCATTCTCTAGGTCGATATTGTATGAGTAGAAATACCCTTCCGATGAGATAACCATAACCTGGGGCATTGTTCTACAAGGCACATGGTTAGCACAAGTCAGACGAAACACTTCGCAATGCGCACCCGCTGAGGGCAGCAATGCACCGAGCACCACTTGTTGGTAACCGGAGGGACGCAAAGTCTCGCGAGGGCTCCCACATCTCCGTGAGCGTATTTGGAAGGTATCCGCCCACGGAAGATGTGAGGTTCTTCGTGAGATGTAGTGACTTCCGGCGTAATGTTGAGCTGCAGTCGAGCGACCGGGGATGAGTACTGAGAGCACGTGGCGTAAATGAAGGCACATACGAGACGGTGTTGCCCTTCTTCTTGTCCACATACGCGTCGTATCCTCCATCTAGCCCTTGCGAACCTTCCCGGCTATCTATCGAGCCAGACGGGCTTGACGGCGACTGCGCGCTCGTCACGCTCGACCCCCTTCCCTGCCC
This sequence comes from Trametes meyenii, assembly GCA_022606255.1. NCBI lineage: Eukaryota > Fungi > Basidiomycota > Agaricomycetes > Polyporales > Polyporaceae > Trametes > Trametes meyenii. The sequence goes on along the minus strand of JABYQG010000006.1, from coordinate 1,839,720 downwards.
AAGCTTGAATATATGCACCGTATCATGCGCGGAGCTGACTACTAGTAGCGTGGAGACAAGGTTGAAGTTGAGCGAGTATATGCGCGCCTCGCGGGTGCCACGGCGGAACTGGTATAGCTTCTCCGCGCCGGGGATACTCCATACGCGGATGACGGTGCCCTTCTCGGATGCGGTGGCGAGCATCGTGCCAGAGGAGTTGATAGAAAGGAAGGATATCGGGGACTTGTGTGCTTGAATGACGTTTGCGACTGTGAGAGAGCGGGTGGAAAAGAGAAGGACGTCGCCCGTTAATGGTGCGGAAGCTGCAGGTGCAGGCTGCTGTGTTGTGGATGTTTGGGCGGGTGATGGGACAGGAGACGGGTATGCAAGATACGAGTTGTCGGCGGAGGGGGAGAGTGCAACGATAGCTGCAGTGTGTGGGTACGAAGTGAATTCACTGACGAGAGGGATACTTACCGTTGGGGTTGGGCGTCGTCTCAATGACGTGCAAGAGCTTCATGTTCGAGATGTCGTAGATGTATATTTCCACCTCGAGTACAATGACAAGCGTCTTGCGGTTCATCTTGACGGCAAGGATGGAGGAAGGGAAGAGTAGTTCGCAAATCATGGATTGTCGCTGTATGTAGAAACGGTTAGGACTATACGCACGCCGACGTAGGTTGGGATATGCGGTGGGCCGGTACAATATGGCTGCGGGTTCACTTGCAATGTTATGCGTACCTTGGTGTTCACGATTTGCAACTTGCGTGGGCTTAATTGAGGGTGGTCAGCACCTCCGACCAACGCAAGTAGCGAGGTGCAAAACAGCATCTCCACGATCCCCCGCGCCCCATCATCTACCATACGGTCAGGCCGTTTCTATACACCTAGTTCTGGCACACGCACTCATAGTATAGACCCTCCCGAACGGGTCGCAGTTGGTGATGCTGTACCCTTTCCGAGTACCGACGGAAATGCATCTACAGAGATGAGCAGGTGGCTCGGGGCACGTCGGAGGACTCACTCACGTAAAGTCCTGGTTGAAGTTGGCGAAGAGCATGTTGGGGTTGACGCGCTCGGCCATGGCTGGTGCTCCTCGTCGTTCCCGGCCGTCCCGTCGTCGCGGACGATGCTCACCCCGCGCCGCGTTACCGCACAGTGACGACTGCGTGACGAGGTGTCACTCCGACAGTTCTGGCGGAATTAGCGCCCAAGACTTGGACCTTTTTGTTGGATCCTGGGTATATTAGGGCTGCTCAATTCTTAGCGTTCAGTTCTCTGTTCAGTTCGTCGGACGGAGGCGCCCAATTCCGATTGACTTCCCGCCTCCCCCCTGCCTAATGCAGTCGAGTGAGTGATGCCGTTTGTCGAAGCTCCTCCCCTCACATTGAGAAGTGCACTCTTTACCATAAGAGCTGAATTTAAACCACCAGAATGCAGGAATCTTCTGCTTTCCAACAATACACAACAAGCCTGGGTCTACAAGCAATGGGGAGCAATGGCAGACGATTTTCGTGCAAGTTGACGATGGCGCCCATTGCGGCAAAGTATTGATCACTCAGGGCCACTGTCGGGCGCCTCTCTCTTCGAACTGAACAACGAACTGAACACGAAGGATTTAGCAGCCCTATTATCCCACGACAGCCAATGCACACTTCGCCACTCAATGCACACCCCCAATTCTGAGCTCCCTCCTTCCCCCACGACTACAAAACTTGGGGGGGGGGGTAGATATAGTATCCGTAATGCACATAGTGTCTCTAGTATTGAAGGGAAAAGTGGCGGAATGTCCTGTGTAGAAGGGAAATATGCGATTTCTGGGGTCAATGTGCACAAGAACCCGTTTGATGACACTTAGATCCTTGTTCTAAGACCTGTCCGATAGTTTCTGGCTCTGGTCGTCAGCATTTGTATACATATACATACCATATTTATGGAGTCCGATCTGGATTTTAGGGATTGTCCCAAGCCATCCTTCATCATGGAGGGTGTTACATTTTTCAGGCTTAACGGCCTAGCGGGTACGTGCTCTTGCTGCAGACTATGTGTTTCTTGCTGTGGATATGTGTTCTGTTCTGAATTTGGGCCTATTTCGGACTTACCATTGAACTCGCCGGCTAGTTTCAGGCTCCATCTTCGGTAGGTTCGACACAAACCCTAGCACGTAAATGTGTGAGGGGTTTGTATCAAAGTCCGCCTTGTTGAAGGGGTCTGGGGGGTGATCCCGGCTTACAATCGGTAAGATCGCATTTATTATCGTGATTATAATCGTGCCGTAATTGGCTATAGGCCAAGTTAAACTTGGGTCTGATGCGGTAGGGCTCCGGTAACGAGTCGGAATGGCGCCCAAGTCACCGAGCGCCAATCAGGTCTGGTAAGCCGGGGTAAGCGCAGGAATACAAGGCGAGTAACAAGGGTGAAAGAGCGGATAAGATCTGGTTTCTTATCAGTTGTATTGGAGGACCACCCCCCAGACCCCTTCACAAACCCGGACTTTGATACAAGACCGTCCACGTATCAGCGTGGACGGTCTTGGTATGAGACTACCATCTTCGGGGACTTGATAGCCACCGGGAAGGTAGCAGTGTACTTGGACGACATTCTGATCTTCAGCACTGGCATGCTAAGCACCAAGAAGTCACCCATGAAATCCCACACCGACTCCAGGTGCATGACCTGTTCCTGCGGCCGGAAAAATGCGAGTTCGGGCAAATGGACATTGAGTACCTAGTAGTAATTCAGCAAGGCCTCCAATTTGCCCAGCTTGTTCGGTGCCCTCACAGGAGTTCTCGATTGAGTTTGAATTACGTCAGCACCGAACAGGCTGGGAACGAGCCTACGGGGGAGGGTGTAAGCGAGGGAGTCCCGCCGGGTCGGGCAGGTGGCTGTGCAGAGCAAGCGGCGGCGGCAGATGGGGCGGGGGCGGAGCTTGATTGCCGTGACTTTTCCACTGGGCTATTAACGTCAAGTGCAAGGAGCTGCAACTCCTGTTGTACAGTCTACGATGGAATCCTCAGGGTTTGTGAGTAGAAACGTGCGTGCGTGTTCGCTTTTACGGCTAGGAGTCTCATCAGTATGCTGTAGACTTAGAAGGGAGAATGGCTTAGTTCTCGCATATAGAAAGCCCCATCCTTCGCGCTTTCCTTCTCCGGGCCATTAAACACTCTTGCCTTGCTCAACTCACTCAACTCGCTCTACCAAAGCTTTTGCTCATCTGTAAAAACCACCGATCTACTATGTCTGATTCGGCTGATAAAGTCGCTGACTACAGTGCGTTTCTTTTTCTTTCTGTAGTTCTTCGACTTGACTCATCCCCTTCTTTCTTCATTCAGCCCAGGAAGATAGCCCTCCCGCTCGCCAGGACCTCGAGTTCTGGGTCAACACCCCAGATTTTGACTACATCTGCGATCGCAAGGCTAAAGAGCGCGCGATGGCTTCGTCTGACGAAGGCGACTCGTCGGACGATGCTCGTACTCTCTGGTCCTCTTCCGACAGCAACACCGCCACCACCACCGCCAACATGGACTCTCACGAAGTCTCGAAGCTCGAGGCTTACTACTACTACTACGGCCTTGGTCCCAAAGGCTCCCACCCTCGTCTTATCTACCGCGACTCTGCCGATGAGTTCGAAGAACCGACTGGGCCAGAGACGTATGTTCGTCAGATGCGCCTTTTTGGCGTCCCTGGACATCACGAGTTCGCCAAGAACGGGCTATGGAATCAAGTCCGTAACTGGGTACGTGGCTTATTATATGACACAGTATCGCCTTTCAGGACTGACTATGCGTTCTAAAGATCGAGACGTTCCTCATCGGGCAGGACATCCAAGTCTCGTCTATCGACTTTGTCATGTTTACATGGCTCGAGAAACTGGCGGATCGCGAGCTCGAGTCCGAAGACGAAGGAGAGGATGGGGAGGACATGAGGGCGGATGAGGGACAGGAGGAGGAGGAGGAGGAGGATATCGACGCTGTCTTTGCCGCTCTCACCGTCGGCAAGCCCGCCAAGCTCCCCGCCGAGGACGGAAAGAGGGTCTACTCAAACGCCACTATCTGGATTGGGGTCTTGCCCGAGACGCTCAATGGTGCTCGTGCTTTCGAGTTGACCACTCACATTCGTGCTCACGTCAACGGTCTCAATCTCACCGAGAGGGTTGATATCGCGTTCCGCGAGTCCGTTGCCCGTTCCTACCTTGGCAACGGACCAGCTCTCTACCCCCCTGCTGAGACCAACGATCCTCTCCAAGCCTTCATCGACAACGTCTCCGCTGTCCACAGCCTCCCGATTTCGGGTCGAAAGACCATGATGCAAGGCACCCTGGGTCCCTTCTTCCAGCACGGCGGAGAACTCTACGCCCTCACCTGTCGTCACAACTTGTTCATGTCCGACGATGGAAACGCAGAGTACCGGTACAATAGTACGTCTTCTCATTTCTTCGATCATTGGAAGACTAGCCTTACTGACTCTCTTGCTTTGCAGCTTCTGCTCCTAAGCGCGACGTCGTGGTGATGGGCAAGCCTGCCTTCCACAGCTACGTCGACTCGGTCCAGGCCTATATCAGGACTCTCAATGAGATGGCCAAGACTCTCAAGGCGCTCATCAAGACCTTGACCAAACGTGTGGCGGGGGGCATCAGTCTCCCGACGTCGCAGCACAGGCTCGATGAGAACGAGGCCGAGCTCGTCAAGATCAACAGGAGGCTCGTGGAGTTCAAGCAATTCTACATCACGTTGTCCCGGAAATGGAGTAAGTTGAGCGATCGCATTATCGGCCACATCGTTTGGGCACCTCCCATCGCCGCCGGTGTTGGCCCCAACCGCTTCACGCAAGACCTTTGTGTCGTTCAGCTCTACAAACCCAAGTTCCTCGCATTCATGGGCAACGTGCTTAGTCTTGGTGCAATGTTATTTTTTTCACTCTTTTCATCCAACTTTGCTGATTGTATACGTTCTTCTGCTCCTTTAGGATCCGAAATCAGCCCCGAAGACTTCAAACGCCTCATGTACGAGCACATCGATGTGCCCTCCGAGTTCAAATATCCGCCCCATGGTCTTCTTCACATGCGTGGCATGCTCACTGCGAACGACATCAACAACCCCAACAGCTTGGACTCCCAGGGCGATCGTATTCACCGTGTCATCAAGCGTGGTTTTACCACCAACACCACCGTCGGGACACTCTCTCGTTTCATCTCCTTCGTGCGCAAGTACAACATCACCAGCACTCTCGAGTCCCTCGAGCTCGCCATCCTCCCTCACGAGAACGTCACGGGCATGTACTCCAAGGGAGGCGATTCTGGTGCCATGGGTGTCTCTGCGACTGGCGCGTACGTTGGTAAAGTTAGCGGTGGAACTAACAAGGGTATGGATGGGTCCGACATCACCTACGCTACTCTCTTCGAGTACGATTGGAAACTCATCCTCGAGGAGTTCCCTGGGGCGAACCTTTACTGGGATAACATCCCCGCCTTCCTTGCTGCCATGGCTGACTAGGTGAGTTCGTCGTTTTCCGATATCATATCGACTGTCACAACTCGAATCGTGGGCTTTCGTCGTTAAATCGTCCGCGAATGTTCTCCTGTCTCGTAACCCCCACGCTCATTGACAAGTTATGTGGCTCGTTCCGTCATGTGTTTCTTGTTTGCGAGTATAAAACAAAGTCTCACTGCGTGAAGCGCAAAATGGATAGGGCTGATAGTTCCCGGACTCTCCTATATTGTACGGGTAGTCAGCGGGTGTAGGAGAAATATAACCGCGTGGTCCAGTAATGGGGACCGGCAACCCTGCCAACAAAAATGTCCGGCGTCTACTAGGCTAGCGCCCGTAGATACCACTTATCTTCGTAGATAATCTCCCATGCCGCTCCGTGCCGAACATCTACGCGAGCCCAACGCGATCGAGAAGGTGGTATGATTGAAACTCCGACCACGCGTTAGTGGTCTTCGAGCACTGTCGACGGAGGTCTCAATGCTTCCTTGCACTCCATAAACTTTCGACGCCAGCGGAATGACGGGAAACAAGGCATTTATATTGAGGAATACTATGCAACTACCAAAAGTATCGCAAACGCGGTACAACATCGGCCGTGTCCATCTTAGTACCTCTCGCACCCGCTGGGCCCGCCGTTTGCTCGCCACTAGTAATTACTACTAGCTACATAAAACTATCGAACTCGGCGGCCTTCCCTGCATGCCTCACGAGGCATACAGTATTAGAATCACTCTTTGCCGCGTTCGCATTTCTTTCTACGATGCCTGCCTTTCTCTGTACATCAAGTTGTGTGGTATTGCTTCAACTTCAAGAAGCTTTTGAAGCCGTACAGTGCCACAGTAAGTTTTTGACCTCGCATTAGGATTCCCGACCTCAGGAGGATCTGTTTGCCTCGTCTGGGCAATAATATGTGGGTCATTTCATGTTACCCATAGCTTCAAGCAGTTGTGCAGGTAGTCAGAGAGGCTTCTCGACTAATACCAGGACCTCTGTAAAGCATTCCGGTCGCTGATGCGTCGGCACCAGTGCGCGCGCTTGACCATTACATAAGCAAATGTGTGCAGTCCATGCTCGACGTTTTCCTTCTTCCACCCCTCGCAGTTGCATGTCTTTTAAATTTCAACGTACATTGGGATACCCATTAATGAGAACCTTCGGTACGGAATCTTGAGAAACCGGCTGCTTCTTCGAATACATTCACGTTTCGCGTCATTTTTGACATTATCGAAAATCCGTACCGAAGGTTTTAATGTATGAGCAAATTGACACACTTCTTGTACTGAAAACTTGAGCAAAATCGCGTCGAGAAAGCCTCTACAGCCTTGTACCACTTTGCATCCTCCGCCAGCCACAAGCGCGGCCCATTTGCACTGATGGCCGCCAGATGAGATCTGCAGCCGAGAGTTATCTCCATATCTCGGTCGTCTCGGAGGGAGATGATAACGAAAAGCGCCCGACTAGACGCCGGACGTGCGCTTAGCTTTTCTCGCCCAGCGTTGCCGGTCCCCACCAGTAAACGAGAAGGCATAGTACGTGTGCAAAATAGTGACAAAGCCCGCTGCGCGATATGTGTGATGGACTAGCGTACTATATAGTATCCATGAGGGATAGAGTACGGTACCCCAGACGACCCCTCCGCAACGAGCTTGGTGTAAAGTTGGATGAGTTTCTTCGCTCCGCTCTCTACTAGGCGTGACTATTTCGGGGATATAATCGCCACAAAAAGCGCATAATGAACGGAATGCCTCACCTTGTCTCGTGAGTCGGTACTATTGAATGCAACGCTGACGTTCTTCCGCTCGAGCACTTTTGCCTTGCATCCGTACTGATACTCACCAACTCGATCTCTGCCGTCTCATCATCCATGGTATACTATAACGTCGGCGTGGGTATGAATTGAATAGAAACGTCTGCGTAATCTTCGAAACAATAGCCCCGAAACCCCGGGTTGCAGTCCAAGCTGAAGTGCAGTTCCCCGTGGGCATTTCCTAGGAACAAGACTAGACAAATGTAGCAGCGGCACGATTGAATGGGATGGGCGCGGTCCGACAGGCAGCGGTAGTGGTGGCGGAGACAGTGAAGAGACGCGCCCACGGTGGCTGAGCGCTGAGGAGCCAGGACAACGGCGCGGACTTTGGACCGCACTATCACAGTGGTACCTCCAGAATATTGAGCTCGTTGACTCCTCTACCCCGCGCCCATCCGACGAGTCATCGCTAACGATCCCGTTTGTTTGATACACTGACACTTATAAGGCTGAAAAGCCGAGTCGACCTCAGCTCGACACCGCTTTTCCAGGTATTTCCATCATTCAACGCACACTCGCCCTTTGCATCCCTTTCCTCTCCTATCACCACCGACCCAGCTATCTTTCAGCCCTTGGTTCCGTTCACGGATACAGGCTAGGGTGCAGGATATTGGCGGCCTACGCCTCGCTTACTAGACGCGATAACAGACGCACCGGTCGAACCGCGATGGCCACACTCTCAGGAGCGTCCTCACATCCGCCAGTAGTTGCTAGTTCGGGGGCACCTACGCCGTCCGATGAGCTCCACAGCTTGTTTGGGAATCTGAGCATCGAGGATGAAGATTCGGTTTTGGTCGAGGAGCTGGAGCGAGTTTCCAAGAAGTCTGCCAAGCTCATCAAGTCATCCGAGTATCAGGCACCAGCCGATCCTAGCATTACTATCCGGAGCTGGAAGATGAACGAGTTCAAGTATTATGATATCCCATCTCCCTTTCCGACACTGGCTCGGGGTTTGTTCACCCAAGACATCAAGGATGATTCCGGAAATGTCAAGCACCGCATCGTCGTCAGAGGATACGACAAGTTCTTCAATATCGGCGAGGTTCCGTGGACAACGGTAAGCGCATGAGCCTCGCAGGAACTGTTGCTATATGCACGCTCCCGAAGTATTGACTCGTAAAACTGACGGGACAACTTACAGTGGGCGTCGCTCGAATCACACACGGCCGCGCCTTATACTCTTACGCTAAAGTCCAACGGTTGTATCATCTTCATCGCCGCGCTCACGCCAACAAAATTGATCGTCACCTCAAAGCACTCCCTTGGCGCTGTCCCAGGTGTAGCCAGTGAAAGCCACGCTCAGGTCGGGGAACGATGGCTGAGGAAGCACCTCGCGGACTGCGGCAAAACGGAGGAGGATCTTGCGCGCACGCTCTGGGACACAAATTGGACCGCTGTTGCCGAGGTACTGTCCCCGGGTGAGCATATTTCTAAACTTAGAAGCACTCACGCTCTACACAGCTTTGCGACGACTCGTTCGAGGAGCACGTCCTACCATATGGCCCCGAAAAGACCGGACTGCATCTTCACGGTCTGAACTCGTGCTCGAAGCGCTTCCAGACGCAAGAGCAGGACGTCGTTGATGCTTTTGCGAAAGAGTGGGGCTTCATCGTAACGCACTCGACGGTGCTTAAGACGATCCCGGAGGTGCGTGCCTTCACCGAGGAGGTCGGGCGGACAGGAAAGTGGAACGGAGAGGCCCTCGAGGGCTTCGTTGTCCGCACGCACGTCACCCTGCCTCCAACGAAGGGCGACAAGCCCGCCTCGGTTTCGCCATACCCTGCCGGGTCGTCGTTCTTCTTCAAAATCAAGTTCGACGAGCCGTATATGATGTACCGTGACTGGCGCGAAGTCACGAAGACACTGCTGTCGAAAGGTCCGAGCCTTGCGAACGTGCACAAGAGCAAGCTCCGCCGCCCCGAAACGAAGGTGTACGTGAAGTGGATTTGCGACGAGATCAAGCGCGACAAGGGCCAGTTCAGCGGGTTCACCAAGGGGCGAGGCATCATTGCCACCCGTGAGCGGTTCCTCCGCTGGCTCGAGAGCGGGCAAGGCCAGGAGGCGCAGAATGCGGCGGAGCAGGTTTCCGAGGATACAGGAGTGAACAAAGACGTGGACCTGAAGAACGGCAAGGTCATTATCGTGCCTGTCGCAGTCCCTGGAGTGGGTGCGTTCCATTTTCCACCTCCCTGCCTTCTATCTTCGCCGTTTAGTATCATGTCTCGGTTCTCAGCGCAGATGCTGATATATGCATGCGCGCCCACCCACAGGCAAGACCTCGATCGCCGTCGCGCTATCTTATCTGTTTGGGTTCGGGCATGTCCAGAGCGACGACATCCAGACAAAGAAGCCTGCACCCGTCTTCATCAGGAAAGTCACAGAGGCTCTGGGAGCACACCGTGTGGTGATCGCCGATAAGTGGGTCCCCCGCCCCTCCCCGCCTTCCGCTGTTCCGGCGCGCTGACCACGCTCAGGAACAACCATCTGCGGCAGCACCGCGACCAGCTGCGTGAGGCCGCGCGCGCACTCGACCCCCCGCCGAAACTGCTCGCGTTCAACTGGGCGTCCGAGCTCCCGAACTCAACGATCCATCGGATATGTGTCGATCGCGTCGTCGAGCGCGGGGACCGCCACCAGTCGCTCGTCGCGGACACGCAGGGCAAGTCGCACGAGCAAATCCTGTGGCAGTTCATCAAGAAGTCGGAGGATCTCGCGGAAGATGAGGCTGACGTCGTGGTTCCAATGGACATCGAGGAAGGCCTCGAGGATGCGCTGACGCGCGCCGTCGACGCATGCGTCAAGTACCTCGGTGTCGAGAAGCCGGACCAGGAGAAGATGGGCCAGGCGCTCGCCGCCGCACGGCGCTACGAACCGTCGAAGAAGGGCAACAAGTCCAGGGGAAAGGAAAAGAAAAAAGACGCAAACCCCGCCTCAGCCCCCGCCCAGAGCAAGAAAACCAAACCTCCCGCCGCCCCGCGCTACTTCGGCATCGTCGCCGAGGTCGACCTCAACCAAGTCGTCGCGCCCGCACTCGCCTCCGCCTCCGCCTCCTCCCTCCCTCCCGCGGCCCAAACATTCTGGGCATCGCTCACCGCCAACAACCGCGTAACCACCCGGCCGCACGTCACGATCGTGCACTCGAAGGCGCTCCCCGGCGAGCAGGCGCTCTGGGACCGGTGCACGGCGCTGCACGCGCCGCTGCTCCGCTTCCGGCTCGGACACGTCGTGTGGAACGACCGGATCATGGCCGCGACGGTGTGCGACCTCGCGGTGGACGCGGACGACCCCGGCGAGGCGGACGGCGCGGCGGTCGCGCTTGTCGCGGCGCTGCCGGAGGAGCTGCGCGAGCGGTTGCATGTCACGGTCGGGACGAGGGATAAGAACGTGCCCCCCGTCGAGGCGAGGGATTTGGTGGGGGCCTTCAGGCGGGACGGTGCGGCGAAGGGCGTGTATGCGGTACCGCTGAAGGACGTTTGGGTGAAGGGCCGGATCAAGGGGCTCGCGAATTGAGACTTGTTTGGAGGGCCGAGACGTCGCGGGAGAAGGAACGCGGAGCAAAGGCTCCCTCGGAACACAAACACTGTATCCATAGATCTTCAGCGGAACACACACTACTCTGCACAAGAACCATTGATAACCATGGATCGCCTATATCGTCATAAAATACAGCAAGACGAACCCAGGTAAGACAGACCATCGATATAGTCGTATAGTGTATAGGTCGGAGCGCCGCAGTGCTACAGACTGCAGGCAGGGCCCGGGGGTTACGGGTATATGGCTCTGTGTATAGAAGCGCTGAATCCATCGTGATTCGTGTAGGGAATTGACCTCCAGACTGTCGCTTGGCTCGGCCCCCGCTGCACACACGTTGTAAGCTGCGCGCAGCCTAACATCTACTACTAGGCCTTTTGTATAAGCCCGATGAAACGAAAGGTGGCGAGAGTAAACGACATAAGGTCCTCCGTATACCAAAATTTCGTTGTGAGCAAAAGCTGCACTATATCGTTAACCTGTCTTCTGAGATCCTCGACCGAAAAGAACTTCCTCGATACACCGACACCTAATGCAGCGCCTGTGTCTTATTTGTTATCCTCGGGACCGTATGTCAAGACAATCGAAACATCATTTTGACCACACGACCCGCAACACATGCAGCGAGTTGACCGATCATCAGTCCGCGTTTACGCTTGACCGCCTACTTGGCTGATGATCTTCCTGTTCTGTCGAGTATTTCCAGGTATTTCCGCCCAAAATGCTAGGCCTGGCGGTTTCAAGCGCGCACTCTGCAGGAGGTCGAAGGTCCAAGAGAGTATGCATGATCGCAAAGACGCGGAGGCCGTACGCGTGTGCCTTGATAGCATCGGCCATCTGCACGACGGGATCTGGTACCTTGGAGGTGGTCTCTTGACTTGCGTGCATTGCCACTGCCACTGGCCCGGCCGACGTTCCAGCTGGAAAATGCGGGGGCTATCGCCTTGCGCCGGCCAGGCCGCGCCTCGAGGGGCGTCTTGGTGCACTGGACGGTCGGCCACGGAGGCAAAAAGCCTTCGCCCTTCAGAGTCGGAGTGCGGAATGTTCTCAGGCTCGCCGTGCCCAGGCTCAATCGGGCCGGGGTGTTTGGACCACGAAATCGTGGCGGCGACGGAGCATGTCCGCCGCGCCGCGGTGTACGGCCACAAGCACACTTGAAGGCCGAACGGGTCGGGAGGACGGTGTCCGCGTCGTGGAGGCGACGACGTCGACGCCTCGCGTGAACGGTGGGTGCGGAGTTTGGGAGAGAAAAGTGAGGGACCATTTCCGGACGTTGCGGTGATTTTGTCTTGCAATTTCGCCGCGAGAGGGCTCATGCGACGCGTGCGTCTGCGGTTGATGGGGTGGCAAAAACGAGATGCAAAGTTCGCGCCCGGGTAACAGAGATATGCATGTGCCTGCGGGATCTGGCGAGCTGGGCGCGGGGGTGCTGCCGTACGAGCTAGTGAGAGCTGGAGCATGAGGCTGAGCAGAGTGCCGGCGGGCCCATATCGCTATCTCGCAGAAGGACGCGTACGAGATACATTCCTCGAGACTGTTGTGCATGCGAAACACTGCATAGAGTCGAGCAAGCTCCTGTCAGTGGGCGTGTTCTGGAGGAGGAGAATGGAGACGGGCGGTGTGGGGGGGCGATGGGACGTGCGCGTGAGGGGTGCTCATGTGAGCGGGAATAGAGTTGGGTGATGGTGCGGGGGACGAGGAGTGTCAGAACGGCATCAAAGGCATCTGGGCGGAGCATGTGGACGTGCTGGCCCCAGTCCATATCCGGCCTCTTATCGTTCCTTCCATGGCTTCTCCTCCCCCGCCTCCGTTATGCTATAAGATCCTCCGCCCTCTCCCGTCCCTCCGAGCGCTCGCCCCCACACACGAGCTCAGTGTCCCTCGCCTCCCTCAGTGCTCCCGACAGTCCACACGGGTCAGCCATGGTCGAGCTCAAGTTCCCCGAGTGGTACACGTACGTACCCACCCCATCTTACTCGCTGCCCCTCGGTCGCTGAACATCCTCCTGCAGGACGCCTATGGCGCAGGTCGTGCTTGTCGGCATTACCTGGTGAGCCCTCTCGATCGCCCGTGCTTGCTTCCTCGGCTCACCGACGCGTAATACCCGACCGAAGCTTCGCCACAGTGGGCATGTTCAGCGCTGTCTCCAACCTCGGTGCCGGTGGTCTTAGCGACATCACCCTCTCCGACACCTCCCAAGGTGTCCTCTACGGCACCTTCGCCATCACTGGCCTCGTCAGTGGTGGTATCAGCAACAGTGCGTCCAATTTTTTGCACGCGTCTCCTCCCTGCGCTCATGCACCTCTGCAGTCCTCGGTCCCCGCATCACCCTCTTCATCGGTACTCTCGGCTACGCTCTCTACGTCGGTTCCCTTTGGTGGTAAGTCTCGCTCTCCCCGACGCTCCCCAACCCCAAGCCTCGAGTGGGCTGGAGGGGCCTCCGTTCAGCCCGCCCACATCACGGACTGTGTGGATCGGCCTCCGAGTCCCGGTCAAGCGTTTGACAGCGTGCGCTCCTGTGACCCGAATTTTGACGCGTGCATGCCCAAAACCGGTGGCCGTTTTTGCCACGCTCGCGGTGTGCGATGGAGTGCGAACTGAAGCTGACGCCGCGTCCGACAGTTACCAGACGCAGGGCACGGGATGGTTCGTCATCCTCGCCGGCGCCATCCTGGGTGTTTCCGCCGCGCTCCTCTGGTCCGCGCAGGGAGCCATTATGATGTCGTACCCACTAGAAAAGGACAAGGGGAAGGCCTTCGCCGTCTTCTGGGCCATCTTCCAGTTCGGTTCCTTCATTGGTTCCCTGATCGCCCTCGCCATCAACATTCGCAGCGGTGGGCTCTCCGCGGTCTCGACTTCGACGTACATCGTGAGCCTTGAATCCTATCCAATTATCGTGTGACCATGCTGAAAATAGCGACCGTAGGCCTTCCTGGTGATCATTTTCGTCGGTGTCGCGTCTTCGTTCTTGGTCCTGCCCCCCAACAGGGTCATCCGGTCGGACGGCACCATCGTCAAGCTCCAGGCTGCTTCCAAACCTCATGAGGAGGTCGTCGGTATGATGCGTCTCTTCAAGGACTGGCGCATGCTCGGTGCGTCGACTATTGGTAGCATGTTTTAATTACAGTGCTGACATTTCTTCAGCGCTCGTGCCGATGTTCTTCGCCTCCAACTACTTCTACGCCTACCAGGGTGCCGTCAACACCGCCCGCTTCGATGGCCCGACGCGTGCACTGAACGCGACTCTTGAGGGAGCGGGTGCCATCATCGGCGCGCTCCTCATCGGCTACTTCGTCCTCGATCTCAAGTTCTTTCACCGCCGCACGCGTGGCTACCTTGGCCTCGCGACCGTAGCCACCATGGTCATCATCGTCTGGTCTGTTGCCCTCGCGTGGCAGGTCACCTTCACCCGCGCGGACTTGAACTCGACGAACTACATCAACTACCACCAAGACAACTGGAGGGGCAAGGGCGCGCTCTACTTCTTCTGTAGGTCCCTCATCTTTGCATCGAAACCCCTTTGTGGGGACTGACGCGACACCTCCCAGTCTTCTTCTCGGACGCGTGCTACCAGGCACTCGCGTACTGGATCATGTCCGCCATGACGAACGACCCCTTCACGCTCGCGCGGTACGCCGGGCTCTACAAGGCCCTGCAGTCCGCGGGGTCCGCGGGCTCGTTCGGCATGGACGCGGTCAGCACGCCGTTCCTCAACGAGCACCTCGCGTCGTGGATCATGATGCTCGTCTCGTTCCCGCTCGCGTACCTCGTCATCCGCTCCATCAAGGAGACCAACTACAACGATGAGAAGATGGACTACGTCGACGACGTCAAGCGCCAAGCCGCCGAGGAGGGGGCCGCCGCCCCGCCCCGCGCGGACAGCATCGAGAAGGGCAGCGTCTCGGACCGCGAGGACACGCAGCTCCCCGCGATACCCCCCGCGTCGCACGCGCTCGTCTCATAGAGCGCGCAGGACAGGACAGGACATGGCTGGATGTCTGCCCGCCCACCATATTCCCCACTCCTCCTCTTGTTACCCCTCACGCGGCGCGGACGTGCGCCGCGATGGACGTCGCCCGCGCGCGACGATGATGCGTTATGTGTTTTACCCCTTACGATCGGTGGATGTACAGTAGTACGGTATACGCTCCACGGTTCGGACAGACCTGGACGCCTGCATGATAGGGTACGCGTACTTATTCGGTATTCGATGTTGTGTCTCCCCTCCTGTAATGACTCTTGCTGCCTTTTGGGGCTCTAATGCGACGGACCTCGAGCACGTATACTACTTACGTTCGGTCCGACCGATGTATGCGGGAAGCTTTAGTGCGCTAAGTTACGCCGCGGCCGTCGATGTCGTGCTGAAGACGTATTGTGCATCGAGTCACGGTAGGCGCGTATTTACTTTATTTTATATGCACGCCGGACGCCGAGTTGAACGCGTTTATTGAACAATTTATTGTCGGACGTTCGCGCAGGCGCAGGCCCTTCGCAATCGCCGCACTCGACTCCGTGTTGTACGGACAAGAGAGACTTTTAGACTATCGATCTCATGTTCGCGCGGAACGCCGCCTATCCGGCTCGAGGGATCAGCCAGTCGCGTTCTTTGGGTTACTAAGGATGAACGAGATGCTTCTGCTTCGGCCGGAGTCCCGAGCCCCAAGCACGAGCCAAAGTTTGTCTTTTCTTAGGTGGGCTGGGAGCCCCGGACGCTCTTGTAGGGCAGCGAGTCAACGCGGCCCGGCCGCAGCGTATGCCATATCCATGGCCGATGCCCGAGGGGGTTGGTATATAATCCCTTGAACCCACACGTCCCAAGCATCGACGGGCAGCGTTGGCACTCAGGGCCTGAGCGCTGAGCAGCACACATCGACCACCGTGACCGCCACTCCACCGCCACTTACCACACTCTCAGGCTCAACGCCAACATCGAATCCACCATGACGTCTTCCGCCGGCGGGCGACCCCCCTATCTCGTGCGCACGACGGAGCTGCCCGACGCCGCGCTCCGGCACCTCGTCCACCCGATGGGCAGCGCGAACCGGCGGCACACGCTCTCGCTCGGGGACAGCGCTGGCCTGACGAAGACGGGCGTGCACTTCTGCCGCCTCGCGCCGGGCGCGACGAGCACGACGCTGCACTACCACACCTGCGACGACGAGTGGTACTACATCATCGAGGCTGGCGCAGACGCTGCGCTCCTTCTCTGGGAGCCGCGCGAGGGAGAGGGGGCGGAGGAGGCGCGCGCGAGGGGGCCGCGGGAGGAGACGATCAAGGCGGGCGACTTTTTGGGGTTCAAGGGCGGAGTCGCGTTGGCGCACGGGTTGAAGGGCGGCTCGGAGGGAGTTGTGTATTTGGTGGGCGGGAGCAGGGAGGTGGCGGACAACTCGATATACCCACTGTTAGGGAGCAGGATCCTGACCGACCGGTCGAAGGGAGGCGTGCAGGCGTGGAGTGTGCAGGAGGAGAATTTGAAGGTGGTGAACATACCTCCGCCTCGTGTAGCGCCTTAATGTAAGATGTGGCACGTTTTGTCGCTAGAGAGACCCGCTTGTAGTGTATGACGTTCTTGGGCAAATGGAGCGACGTGTCGCTATTCGGTAGAACACAGAATACCAGAGTTTCAGTCTCGTTTCAGACCTAAGGGCGTGGGAGGGCGAAAATATAAAGCATCCTTCTACTTCTATTCGCAAAGGTGGGAGACTGGAGTTTACAAATGCAGCAAGACCGCGGCGAAACAGCAAACTTGTTAGACTTGGATGTGGCACGCACTGGCGAGCGAGGCGTCGTGACGTCGGCGTTGAATATATCGTGACGAAACGTTACGTAACGCGTTCACGACGCGTAGTAGCTTTATCACGCCCCGCTTTCCGCCACCCACGATGAGTGCGCCCGTAGTACCCGGACCTCCTCCTGCGACAGTGCCTGCTGTGCTCCTACCTGAACTGCTCGGCTTCATTCCGCAATTTCTCCTCGACGACATCATCAACATTGCGAACGATGAGGCCAAGCAGAGCGTCGACGCCATGGAACAGTTCCTCCAGCGCTGGGCGGACGCGCGTGCGGAGAAGATGAAGGAGTGGGACCCTACAGAAGAGATTGAGCAGGGTCTGGTGGCGTTTCAGACCCTCTTGGAGTCGCATGTGGACGTCGCGTTCGACTTCTTCGAGGCGTGGTCGATGCGAAACATATTCGCCATTCCCGCCGACCTGCCTGTCATTGCGCCTCACCAGGCGGGGCTAGACCTCGATCACCCGCCGGAGAAGGAGACCGAGCTCCTTGCAGAAATTGACGAGTTAAGACGGAAGGTGCACGCGGTAAGTTCAAACCGGTTAACAACAACTTCGGGTCGTTCTGAAAGAGTGTGACTTCCCACAGCAACGGAAACTAAAACGGCTGTTCACCCGTGCGGTCAGTAGATCTGGGAAGGACTTGGAACGTGCTCGGGCGCGACTCGAACGTCTCTCTTTTCTCCGTGCTCCTCAGATGCAAGCCCTCCTGTCACTCCCCGACGAATTCCTCGTTATGTTTGATGCTGTCGCTTCCCTCCCCCCGTTGGACCCATCCTCTGCCGTGCTCGAGCCAGGAGTGGTGCCCGAGCCTGGAAAGCGTCCGTGGGAGACGAGCAAGACGGGATATCTCAACTGGGCCGTCGAGCAGCTCATGCAGCGTGCGAAGGAAAAGGCAAAGGGCGAGGCGGGTGGCAGCGTGTTCGGAGAGGGGAGCTCGGCTGTCGGAGCCACCGCGGCGGCGGCATACGAGATTGGGAGCGCCCAAGACGTCAAGGCATTGCTGGAGCGAGTGGGGGCACCAAGTGCGCCAGCTGATACGGGCGAGAGTATAGGGGGTGCAAACCACATCCGGATGGATACGAGTTGAGGCTGCGCGAGAGGTGTAGTTTTACTTTGGGATTGTGTTGTATAACATTTGAACTGTTTCTGTAGCGCTATCCACCTCCCATCTTATCCGTGCAGTATGCGATCCTGTGTGTTCAACGCACATCGACTGGCATCGTCACGTACATAACCAATGTCACACTGTGTAGGCCAGATCTCATCGGCGCTTGCAGTTTGCCACGGGCGCTTGGTGGCCCGGATAGCGTCCGACTGTCGCCTGACAGGTTTGCTTCCGACTACCAGCAAGTGCGTTATGTAAGTTGGGTCGCCGACGTACGCTATTCTCCCCAAGGCGAGCCTAGTATCACCCCGATGTCCTGACATACATAGGAGCTTCGTGGTGGTTTTCAAGCGGCGAACATCGATATCTCCGTTCCCAGTGGAATGCTCAGGCGAAACAAAATGGCAATGGCCACCATTCAGTGCGCATATACTCATGAATGGCACTCCGGAACTCACCCTGTCTCACAAGTTTTTGTCCACTGCAGGAGAGACCTACGTCTTCGATGAGGGCGCGATGACGAAGCTACGTTCTATGGTGGGACGAGTGGAACCAGCACCACCTATCCAAAGTCAAAGGCTCCAGCGTTGTACCCCACCTACTCTTAATTAACACTGCCAAGCCCTTCCTATAACGCTCCAAGGATGTGCCTAGATCCCGGCCCCGACGCGGATAAGGCTTTCCAACCCACACTCGTTATCACGCACGTCGAGGCCCCGCGGCCGTTTTGGTAGTGTGCGGAAAGGCTGCGTTTGGGTGGGTTCTTCACCTCTCATAACCCGCCTCTCTGCTTATGGTGCGCGCGGGGCGCGATGTCACGGCTATTAGAGATGGCGCGAGCAGGTCGAGACAGGTCCGGCGGACCCAAATGGGTAAAGCCGTGGTACGGGTGACATTTGAGGTACCCGCGGCAAACTCTCTGGCTGCGGCCCCGCTCTTCAGATTTCGATCTGCCCGTCGATACATATCCGAAAACACCGGACTCCCGCCTATTGCCTAATGTGGACGGCGGTCCACCGATCGTTGGAGGTGCTGGCCGCCGTGTCAATTGTTTGTCACCAAGAGTAGCGGTACGTGCACGAACATCGTCTGCGTACTTTTTGTATCTTGAGTCGCTCATGCGGTCCTTCAGTGCTCTTTACCCGTACATTCACGCTAAGTGAGTTGTGTTGAAGGGGACGCAGCCACTGCTCCCGGCCTCCTGCAGTGGACGGTATCCGCAGTTTCGATTAAAACTAGGCCTGGGTGAAATTTCGGATGCGCATTACGGTCGATCACCCTATATGCCAGGACTGCGTTGGCTCTAGAACCCATCCGGCCCCGGTGGTTGAGCTGCGACTGCGCTGCGATACGGCCTCCGAGCTTGAGGCTCTAGTGTTGTGGGCCGCCGGGGGTCGGCGCGGAACCATCTCACATTCACGGTAGGAATCTTGTCTGGACGAGATCTAACTATCTGTCCGCTAAATAGCTCGGCTTAGGACGATCAACAACACCGCGAAACTTCCCTTTCTGTTCAAGCCGCAACGTAATTCCAGTAAATGTGGAATAACACCTCCCGCACGCCGTCGATATTGCGCGCTGTAACGCCTGGAACAGGTCGGTTGCGCGTTTCCGACTGGCCTTCTCGGGGACTTGTTGATCTCGAGAACTCTTTTGGGTTAGATTATGGTGGAAATTCAATGCGGCGCCGCAGACTCTACCCACCGCGTCGCGAGTGGATTCTCGCCGATGGCCTTCCGCTATCCGCTTGTCACCCCTTCTGCGTGGTTGGGAGACGGGCGGATGACCCGTCTTAGCCATGGGTCGAGAACTCACGCACCCTACGCAGATACGTCTCCACGATGATATATGCTCGTGCTAGCTCGCCAGGCCCCCCACCCAACTCACTCGCCGCCTAGACGGCTTTACGACTCCCCATTCCCCTTCTTCCTCCCCCGTCCCCGCTCCACACGATGTCTGTCCCTTTAGAGTTCCTCAACGACCTGCCCGCGCCGCCTCCGGAGAAATCTCTAGGCGACCAAATCGCCGAAGTCGTCACCGACAACGGCAGGGTGTCAACGCTCCTCGACTGCTTGGCGACGACCGACCGACCCGCCCTCTTCTCACCCGACATGACGCGACCTCCTCTGACCCACACTATGCTCCACGACTTCGTCAAGGACTTCGCGTTGCCAACGTCCGGGCTGCACGAACGCCTCGGACCCAACGACCGCGTCATGCTCGTTCTCCCCACCGGCGCGGAGAATGCCGTCGCCATCATGGCTATCGCGAGCTATCACACCGGCGCCCCGGTTAACTACAACTGTACAGCAGGTGAGCTGGCAGAGGATGCTCATAGGCTGAAGGCGAAGGCGGTGGTCACGACGAAGGAGGCGGCTCATCGTCTGGAGCTGAGGAAGCTTAGGAAAGAACTTGGTGCGGAGATCATTTTCGTTCATGCGCGGAATCTTGGTGTGGCCGGTCCGTTCGATATGTCCGTCATGACCGATAGCGAGGACGAGGCCGACTGGGACCAGATCGTCTACGTGCTTCCCCCACCATCGAAGCTTCACGGCCTCCAAGACCAGTCGCTAGTCTTGCATACCTCCGGAACTAGCGGAAAGAAAAAGGTAAGCGCACCTCAAACGCATCCCAAGACGTATCGCTCACACATCTGGCAGGTCGTACCGTACAATCTTCGCTGTCTCATCGTTGGGACATGCTGCGTTTCAAAGTCTTGGGATCTATCTACGGAGGACGTGAACAGTAAGTAGTATCCTTACTACTGGTCCAGCATGCCCTAACTCGTGATGTTGCAGTGAACATGATGCCCCTATTCCATGTAGGAGGCATTATCCGGAACTTATGGGCGCCCATGTTTTCTGGCGGTTCTGCGATCATGTGCGCTGGTTTCGACGACGTCGCTTTCTGGCCGATCGTCATGGAACGCGGAGCCACTTGGTACGTTCGCGTCCTCGTGTCCCATGATAGTACGGTATCTGACCAACGCTCTAGGTATTATGCCGCGCCGACTATGCACCACGCCATCTTGACTTCGCGACCTTCACACATACGCCCGTCTACCGATACTCGCATTCGCATGATCGCGAACGCAGCGGGCGGTCTGCTTCCCTCTCTCGCGCAAGAGCTGAAGGACACGTTTGGAGCTGTCATCCTACCGTCGTACGGCATGACAGAGTGCATGCCGATCGCGTCCCCTCCTACCAACTACAAGCTCGATCGTCCTGGCTGCTCTGGCATCGCTTGCGGGCCGTATATGTCCATCCGGGATCCGTTCGACTTGGAGCGCGAGATGAAGATCGGCGCGACTGGCGCGGTCTGTTTCCGCGGACTACCTACGTTCAGCGGTTACGAGAAAGAGATCGGAAAGCCCCTCGACACCTCGTCTTTCTCCTCAGAGGGCTGGTTCGATGGTGGTGACGTCGGCTTCATGGACAAGGATGGCTACCTATTCATCACCGGTCGCTCGAAGGAGATCATCAACAAGGGCGGCGAGGTGATCTCGCCATTCGAGATCGAGGAGGCTATCACTGCCCTTGCGAAGGAGCGGGTCAAGTCTACCATCGCTTTCTCCATCGAGCACGACGTTTTACAGGAGACGATTGGTGTCGTCATCGTCCCTCAGCCTAACCAACCTCGCATCGGTCTCCTCGAGCTTCTCGACATCCTGAAGGTTCAGCTGCACCCGTCCAAGTGGCCATTCGTAATCGTCTACATGGATGATTTGCCCAAAAACAACGCCGGCAAACCACTCCGTATCAAGCTCGCTCCACGACTCGGGATCCCCGTCATGACCGATGACACACCTGCCGTGCTCCGATACTATGAGGCGACCGCACCGGATAAAAACGTCCCGCTCTCTGAGCCCATTCCAAGCTCGCGCCTTTCCCCGGACGTCAAGCTTCTCGAGGAGGAGATCCTCAAGATCCCCGGCGTGCAAGAGGTCGACATCCGCATGACCGACGAAGGCGCACCAGAGGCCCTTGTCTCTGTCACGCCCGTGTCGGAGGTCGACCCGCATAAGCTCTTCGCCATCCTACTCAAGCACGTTCCTGGATACAGCATGCCTGACCCCCTCTACGTGTTCGAGAACCTGCTCGAGCGCAAGAAGGACGGCACCGTCGACTGGGAGTTCATGGAGGCGGAGATCAAGCGGCGTAACGCGTCAAGCCTATCCCCTCGCGCATTGCTCGTGCGCGACATCATCGCCGGGTTGCTCGACAAGGATGCGGGTACCATCGCTGGCGACAGCGACTTCTTCCTCATCGGCGGCAACTCGCTTCTCCTTGGCCGCCTGACGCACCAGATTCGCAAGGATATGGGCGTCACGCTCAAGGTGTCGGACATCTTCACCAGCAGCACTATCAACGGTATTGCAGAGCTCATCGAGCAGGAAGCGTCCGGGGAGACTGTCGCTGGGCGCCGGGGGTCTTCGTCCGAGAAGTCTGCCATCCACAGGTGTAGTATCGACTCCACCGCGAGCACGGTCAGTATATATGCACATTTCCTTCGCCCGTATAACGCTCACGCGACTCTACAGCTGATCGAGAAAAAGAGCCGTCCGCAGACGCATCCCCTAGCACTCATCGTCCAGGCGCTGCCGGTCGTGGTCTTCCACCCAATGAAGACGGCGTTCACTTGGACGGCGCTGCTATATATCCTCTCCCGATTCAGCAACTTCGTCGGAATCGGGTATTGGGAGCGTGTTGGCGCGCTGGTCGCAGCTATCATAGGTGCTCGTCTCCTTGCTCGCATCGTCTGTCCCATCACTGCAATCATTTTCAAATGGATCGTCATCGGACGCTACAAGCCTGGCGTGTACCGTTTCTGGAGCAACTACCATCTGCGGTGGTGGATCACCAACCAGTTCGTGCGCATCGCGGGCCGTGGTATCTTCGCCGTGCACCCTAGGTTGGAGTTCGTTTACTACCGGCTGATGGGTGCGCATATCGGCGAGAACGTCAAGATCGACAAGTCCGCGCGTCTAGCCGAGTTCGACCTGCTATACTTCGAGGATGGCTGTCGCATCGACAAGGCTCTTGTACGCGGGTTTTGTGTGGAGCGCGATGGCTTCTTCCGTCTCGACCCCATCGTCGTTGGCAAGAACGCCGCGGTGAATACCTACACCGTCATCAGCCCTGGTGCGATCATTCCTGAAGGTGGTGTGTATGGCCCTCATGCCTCTTCGTTCGACGAACCATCGCCAGACGACTACAACCAGCTCAACCGCACCGAAACCCCTGAGCCGCACTGGTCGATGAAGATCTTCATCGCCGCACCCATCATCTTCGTCGTCACCTTCATCTCGTACATTCCTTGGTTCGCGGCACTCGCTGGGCTGCTCACACAAACGATCGGCGCAGACGGGCTTTCCAACCTCGAGGCCATCATTCGCTGGTTCGCATCGCCTACTCGGATTGGTTGGCACGTCCTCGCCCGTATCTGTCGTGAACTCTTCCCCTCCGTCATCCAGGTCTTCCTCGGCATTCTCGTCAAACGCATGCTTGGCTTCCACAGAGAAATGCTCGTCTCCGAGATGTCGCAGTGGACACTCACGCGGCGCTACATCTACAACTCGATCCTCGACCAGAAGACGGTCAAGTCCGCGTTCGACCTCCTCGGCTCCCACTACGAGATGACGTCGATGATCTTCCGCGGCATGGGCGCGAAGGTTGGCAAGCGCGTCTACTGGCCCGGCTCTGGCGTATACTGCCCCGATCCCGAACTGCTGGAGATCGGTGACAACGTCGTCTTTGGCTCGCGCTCTGAGATATTCACGACGGACTCCGTCGGCTCTGCCAAGATCACCATCGGGTCTGGGTCGATGATTGCAGATCGTGTGGTCCTCATGCCGGGGACCAAGGTGGGACGCAAGGTCGTCATGGGCTCTGGTGCACTCGGGAAGCGTAACGGCGATTACGGGGATGGGTCCGTTTGGATGGGCAACGACCGCGGTGAAGCGGTCTGTTTCGGCAGGCCGAACAAGGAGATCACCGACGAGGTGCCGTCGACGCCATTCGGACGCGCCTTCTACGACCACCAGGCGTCCTACTTCGTCTACCCCTACTGGTTGCTGCTCATCATCTACTTCTCGATCTCCGCGTTCAGCGCCGCGTACTGGGCGATGGGCCCCGTCGCGGTCACGCAGATCGTCAACGCTATCCGGGTCTTCCAGCCACACCTGCACCTCTTCAACGGGCGCGCGACGGAGCTGTTCATCCTCTTCGGACTCGTCGCCGCGTGCTTCATCTTCGTCCTCAGCGGCATGTCCGTGCTCATGCTCCTTTGGGTCATCGGCACCAAGTGGCTTATCATCGGCCGCCGGCGCGAGGGCCGCTACGACTGGGACCAGAGCTCGTACTGCCAGCGCTGGCAGCTGCACCTCGTCGTCTCCAAGCCCGTGCACCGCGGATTCGACAACGGCGGAATCTTGGGCGGCATTTCTGGCTCTGCGTACTTCGTGTGGTACCTGCGCGCGATGGGCGCTAAGATCGGGACAGACTGCTCGATTTTCGCGGGCGGCAAGTGCGGGCTCATGACCGAGCCCGACCTCGTCGAGATGGGCGACCGTGTCGCGATTGACGACTGCTCTGTCGTCGCACACATCAACTCGCGCGGCAACTTTTCGCTCAACAGGCTACGCATCGCCTCTTCGTACGTTCTATTTTCCATCAACCCCGTCCGCTGGCAGCTCACTCCTTTTGCCGCAGGTGCGCGATGCGTGCCGGGTCCCGCCTCCTCTCCGGAGCGTCAATGGACGAGCACTCGATGCTGTGCGAGCACACGTTGCTCACCTCGGGCGAGACCGCGATGGCAGGTGCCGCGTACGCGGGATGGCCCGCGCGGCAGCTCGACGACGTGTTCTTCCTCGAGCGGGTGCCGACGGGGGTGTCACAGACGGGGGCGCCGCCGCTCGCGCGCAACTACAGCCGCATGGACCACATCCGGCGCTCAATGACTATCCCCCGCGCGAATAGTGTGTTCAACGACTCGGACAGCGGGACTGGTGCCGATACGGTGAACGAGAAAGACGCGTCGTCGAAGACCGGGTTGATGGTATAGGAGGGGGTCGGGATTGCATACACTATAGAATATGTTTCGTTCGTGCTAGTGCTTGCAGTATGCGGATGGATGTCTGCTTAGAGTTTCGCCACGTCTCGATGCTTATCTCTTCATGTAGCTATAATGTACCGTATAGAAGTAAAGGGTTGTAGAAGTTTCTTATGCATCGCGTGGCCTGTCCGACGAGCCGTACAATACTTCCGACGAAATGATACATTTAATTCAAATTGATACAACGAAGACGAGTATCGTACAGATGACGCCCTCGACCGATTACGCCTGGCGGGCGTTGGCGTAACGGGTCTTGTATCTCTCGGTGATATAAGCCTACAAGACAGTAGTACAAGTGTTAGCTAGCCAGCGATCATACGAGAAATAGAATACGCTCACCTCATCGAAGGTCGCCTTGAAACTCTCCCTAGCCAGAAGATCATTGAAGTACTTCCCGAACCGTGCGAAGCGGCCGCTCCCCGATGTTAGCTCCGCCAACACCTTCGGGCCCTCACCTTGCGGGTACCCACCCAGGTCGTTCAGGAGCGTGACACGCGCACGCGCCAAGAACGGTGCGATCGCGACGTCGGCGATCGAGTATGCGCCGACGGCGAAGCCCTGCGCGGGGAGGAGCGCCTGGAGGTGCTCGACAGCTTTGTAGTACTCCTCGACGGACGCCTTGCCCTGCGAGTATTGGAACCACGCAGGGAGGAGCTTCGTCGAGACGCCGTCGATGAAGAAGCGCGCCTGGGCGCGCTGGACGGGGTCAGCGGGGAGGAGGCCGGACTCGGGGAAGAGGTCGGCGATGAACTCGACGAGAATGAGCGATTCAGCGAGTTTCACGGATTCGGGCGAGGGCTGGTCAGGCGGGACGTCGGGACCCCCGTACGCGATGGCCGGGACCTTGAGGGAAGAAGGATGAGCGGGTAAGGACGTTTGTCTATATTTATAGGCATACCTTGCTAGCGGGGTTGACCTTCGGCGCATACCATTCAGGTTTGTTCTGGAGGTCGATCTGGTATTGGACATGGGGTGCCTTCGCCTCGTGGAGGGCGATCTCCGTCTACGTAGGCGCAAGTATGCATGTTAAGAACCTATCCTGCTGGAGGACCCCCTTATTAACTTACCCGCTGGGCGAAAGGGCAAATCTGAGCAGACAGAGGATTGAGCTTGAATCGTATGTGTGAGCAGAGAAACACATACCTTGGCAGTGTAAAGAACAATTCTGTCTGGCATGTTGATGGGTTTAGTGGTCGTCCGGTATCCTCTCACGAGGGTGTCCCTGAGCCTTATATATGTCATCTCTACGGCTCATACGAGCTACATTTTGGTATTAAGCTCAGGACTGCGTAGTGTGAGCGCGAGATGGTGTCATCGAGGCTGATAAAGCACAAGCTCACATGGCCCTCGCACAATGCAGTATGGGGAGGCTAAATAAAGCGCACGCCTGTATGTGCGCTGCAGAAGGCAAGCCTATCTCTCATGCGTAGAGCCCAAGTCTCTTGCAGAGTATCATGGCAGCGCGTAGTACGTATGAAACGCCTGTGTTCGTGGTTGCCAGTTAACTGGCAAGATGAGAGCAAAGATATGTCGGCGCGCGGCATTACAAGCGGATCGAGATCCCGATTACCCCGTGGGGACGGGCGTCTATATGGCATGTAGACGCTCGTGTTATCATCTGAGCGCTAGTCTTCTTGGCCTTCGACTCGCTTGAAGCTCGCCAACGTATACGAGGTACCAGCGTGCCACCAATAGTGCTATCCCGAGTAAGTGTTGAAAAATATTATTGCGTAGCCCTCTGCTTAATTACACCTCAACTCGCATCTAATGTTTGCAGCATAATGGCGGAAGAAACTGTGACACTGAAAGAGGACATCAGCCCAAACGTAACCCCCACCCAGCTTCTCCGCAACAAGCTATCGGCGTTCCGTTTTGAATCTACACCTTCGCTGAGACGCTCTCCTCGAAAAACAAGTACCACAAATTGCGAGGAAGAGGAGTCCATACTCCCGGCTCTACGTAGCGGGAGTCGCTCACCGAGAAAGAGACCAGCCAACACTCTAGCAGCCGGCGGTTCAGATGCCAAGAAAGCGAAGGTAGCGAGACCCAAAACTCCTACTGAGAAACGCAAGGTAGCACCCCCGGAAAAGTATGCCCACCTCAATGCATTGAACGACTACCTGGGACAAGAGGTAGATATGCTTGACGGTGAGATTTTACGGTGATGTGTTCAAGTATGCAGCTCAATCTGATGCTGCTTACGCCCGCTCGGACGCCTGAAGTAATGTTCTGCGGCATCAAGTAGGTCTCTTTCTCCATGTAAATATTATGTTTCTGACTGTGATCGCTTCTATAAAGCCCTGGTCAAATGTCCGCGACTGTAGGACATCACTTCGCGCATCCTACAAATCATTTCTGGAAATGTTTACATGGCGCAGGTCAGTGAATACTAAACTGCGTACGCTCAAGGAGACTTATGCTTCGCGACGCTGGTTTGAAGAACTCACAGATAGGCTACTACCAGCGACAGAAGACTATACGCTGCCGGACTACTATCATCTGGGACTGGTGAGTCTAAACTTGGCGTCTTGCGGCGATCATACTCATCCGATCGTTTTCTCGGAAGACTAATTTGGTGGAAAGGCCTAGTGCGCAGGTAGGTCTGCAAATTCAAGTTGCTACACTGGTTCAACTAGGAGCGCTCGGCTCTTGCCGCCGCTTCCAGGATATTGTTGTTCATGCAATCGACTCGAATCGCTCACTACGCCTCTAGGCAGCTGAATTAGCGAGTGAAGAATTTACGGCCGGCGCACCGGCTCTATTACGCAAGATTGTGCGTAAACGGCCACGCGTAGTGTGTTTTGTGGGTAAAGCCATATGGGAGAGTTTTATCAAGGCAACTGCGCCCCCGCCGAGTGACAACGACAGCGGCAATTTAGCTGAAGCTTTCACGGCAAGGACCGCCTCCCGCCCAAAGGCTTCCTTGAAGAAGATGAAAACTTCTGAGCCGTTCACATACGACCTCCAGGCGTATAAGGTGGTGCACATGGACCGTACGTGTTCGCAGTCGATTTCAACGATGCTCCGGTAGGCTCAATTCAAAATAGCTAACGCCTCTATACGCGAGACACTCTTCTTTGTCGTCGTGAGTACTTCCGGTCTTGTCGCAGGCTACCAGGTGAGTCGCATAGTTGGTGCTTAAACGGGTTTATGGCATGACACTCCACTCAGCTTCCAGAGAAGATCAAGCAATTTACGCTACTCAAACAGCGTATCGATGAGCTCAAGCAGGACTCTGTGGATACCACTGCCATGACCGTCATCCCGATCCCCCCTGATCTGCTTTGATCTGCCGCTGCGCCTGGGCCCTATCCCAGTGGTAGGTAACGTCTGATACCTCTCTGGAATCGTGCACTAGCCGTCTTTCATTTGCTTTTGTACGGATGTACGGGTGCTACACCTATCCGGCCACCCATTTCTTTGGACGCTTACGATCGTTTCACGATGTGGCGATCGGCCGGCGAAGTCCGGCATCCCTTGTGGCATATATGCGCCCACTTGTGTACAGCACCCTGACCTGGCTCGCCCACCATCATGTATTCAGATATCTCCCCACGTCTTCAGCAGCCGGCCGCAGGGCTGCCGGCTGGGCTGTTCTTCCCCTCGCCATTCACATTCATCAACAACAGCCCCACGCCGCTCCTCGAGTTCCGCCTGCGGCACTTCTCGCACGCGATCCGTCAAAAGTCGCGCTGGTGGGAGAAGCTGGGCAATGCGGAGATCGTCGTCAGTTGGACGCGCGAGTTCGTCGAGCACGACCGCAAAATGGTCGAGGAGTTCTGGGGCGGCGAAAAGCGCTTAAACGCGGGTGCGGGGGAGAAGCAATGGCCACGAGACCCAATTACAGAGGCCCAATTGCGCTATCTCTTCGATGAGCTTCGGTACCTCGCAAGCCAGCGCGACGGGGCTACTGGAATAATGGTTAGTATTTTTCCGCTCATCCGTAGATATAGACCATATTGTTGACATTCTAGTGCAGAACACGGTGATCCCGCTCGTATACGAGTCCTCCTCACTCATACCCCCGCACCTCAAAGCGGTGATTCGGAGTGCAGCAGAAGCGCTCGAGGACGTACCGGGAGACGAGAAGGACTGGCACCCTGGTTCAAACAAGCAGGTGCTCGACCTCGTGCACCCTTCCCTTTTCTGCCTGCGCATCGGCAAATCCTTCGTCCGTGACCTGCAGCCTGAACACGCCGACCCGGTACGGCGACTTGCTTTGGAAGACTATAACCGTGAGCGTCCAGATATGCAACGTTATGCGTCCAACGAATGGAGCCGCAGGTGAGACGAGGAGCTGCTCCCGTTCGGCTTCACGATCTCTAGGAATTATCAGTGGCTCCCCACCAACTTCGCCGTTGCTGCAGACGGACATGTCTCGCCCCGAGGCTATATCAACAACCTTCATCCAGGGAAGGACGCCCCTGCATACCAGGCGATCTCCTCGGTACTCGAACGATTCATCCCACTCTTTGAGCGCGTCCTCTCGGACGAGCTCAGCCCCCCAGCGCCCACGCCTTTCCCTATCGACCCGCAGGGATGGTACGAGCACCTGAATGATCAATATCCGGATTCGCGGGGCGAAGACTACAACGAATGGGAGCGGATTCATCGATGGCCTAAGCTCCCGGATGCGGAGCCCTTCCAGCCTCCCAGCCCCGAAGGCCGAGTGACGCTCGACCTCAAGGGGCGGATGCTTCAAGTGATCGTTAAGCTTGCCAACATCGTTCTTACGCCCGAGCGTCCCGCCTACCCAGGCGGCTCTTGGCACGTCGAGGGCATGTCAAACGAGCGGATCGTTGCGACGGGCCTGTACTACTACGACAGTGTGAACATCACCGCGTCGCGGCTCGCGTTCCGCCAGGCGGTGGGTGACGGCCAGTACCAGGGCGCGACGATGCTCAACTACGAGCAATGGGACCACCAGGGGTACCTCGTCGTATACGGGCTCACGAACACGCACGCGCTGAACCAGGCACTCGGGCACATCATCGCCACGGAGGACAAGTGCGTCGTGTTCCCGAACATCTACCAGCACCGCGTCGAGCCGTTCGCGCTTGCGGACCACACGCGCCCCGGGCATCGCAAGATCTTGGCGTTCTTCCTCGTCGACCCGCTCACCCCAGTTCGTTCGACCAGCTCAGTTCCTCCACAGCAGGCGCAGTGGTATAGGGATGCGGTATACAGCGCGAGCGCATTTAGAAAGCTGCCGGCGGAGCTGGTTGACCACATCTTGAACCTCGTTCTGGAAGGTACGATCACGGCGGAGGAGGCTAAAGCGGACCGAGAAGAACTCATGAAGGAGCGGGCCAGGTTCACTTTGAATCACAATAACAGTGTCTTTGAGGCTGAGTTTGCGATGTGTGAGCATTGAATAGTGTAACCATACAGCCGAGAATACCGCTATAGCTTGTATACCGACCTCTTTCTATGTGCATCTAAACAACACTCTATCACTCAACGAAACCTAGCCGTTGATACGAGAATCAAGACAACATTATACGCTCTATTGATACATTTTCACTGGACAACAGATGCCAGCACTATGTTACAACGGTCCGTGTACAGCAGCGCAAGAATGAGACATCGACAAAGCATCTACTCCTCCATGGCGTCCTCATCGCTCTCTTCCTCGCTATCGCTCTCCTCGCCCTCTGCAACGTCGATGGGGTCCAAGTCGATGTCGTGGTCGGCGCCCGTGTATGAGTCACAGATAACGTAGAGTTTGAGAGCATGTTGGCCCTGCGGTAAGGAGAACTCGAGACGGACTGCGAGGTTGCGGTGCACGGTGACTTTCTTGATCGCAAGGAGCTGCCGTGTTTTTGGCCCGCCGATGACGATCCACCAATTAGCCAGCTTCTTCTTGGGGTAAAAGGGTGCTACGACGACCTCGTCATCCTCGGAGGTCTCCATATCTTCGTCAGAGTCCTTCGACAACGCGACCTGGATAGTGATCGGGGCTCCTGCGGAATAATCTCCCTTCGCAAGCTCAAAGTTGACATCGAGAGTGGGATACGAGTTGACGAACATGGCAACGTCCCGCCTAACACATGTGTCTACGTCAGTGGGCATCCATAAGGAGGGCATATGGGCGCTTACATTTGACGGGCGTCCATTCGCAGGAGCTCGTTCCGCTTGTCATCCTCCATCTCCATGATGTCATAGACGGTCTCGACACCTGCATCCTTGCACCGTTTGATGACCTATTATAATCCAGATAAGTAAATATGCAGAGAAAGCATAATGCAAGACAACGTACGTCCGGCTCAAAGTGGGGAATCTGCTTCAACGGCGAGTCCGTCTCCCAACAAGCCTGCACACACATCTGCGACAAATCCATAGCACCCAGTGCGTTGAGCCACGCGTTGGATGACATGACGTCCACACAAGCCGACAGAAGGTTGAGAACCTTCTCCAGAACGAGAACCTGGTCGGCGGCGAGGTCTGGAGGCAGCTGCAGGCGAGAGAAGTGGGCCTGGAGGAGTAGGAATGTCTTGAAGTGAGGCGCTTCGAAGTCAGCCTTATCCAATTTGACGGGAACGCGGTCGTAGATGCGGCGTAAAAGCACATCCTCGTGACGGCGGATAGGAATCGACTCGAACTCTGCTGATGAAGACACCACCTCCAGAAGGCCCTTCAGTTTCGTACGCTCCTTCAACGATAAAGTGTACACCTCGACCGTCACGTCTACAGTGAGATGTCAGTAATAGGACTTAATAGCTAGATAGTGAATGACGCACAGGAGATGTTGTAGTACGCTGCAATCATACCAAGGTTCAATGGTGACACGTCCATCTCGTCCTCTACAGGTATGGGTCAGTGGCCAAAATAACGTGACGCCGTTTGTATCTGCACCCACCGATAGAGATGCACTTGGAGTTGACCAGGTCGTTGAGGGTGGTCTCTACTAACTCTGACAGGTGGTCCGACAGATGCTGGTGGCTGACGTTGTGGAGGTTGTAGTAGTTCGGATTCTGAGTCATTCGGCGGTAGAAGTACGTCCATGTCAAGATATCCTGGCGGAACATGTTAGATCAAGGTCGAGGATAGATTCAAGATGGGTGCTCACCATCGCGTCCTGCTTGTTCTCGATAGTCTTGACGGCGATCTCAGCAAGGAAGTAATCATGAAGCATGTGGGTCGAGAGGTGCGACTCGATGGGTAACCCCTCCGCGAGGAACTTCTTGTAGAAGTCTTTACGTGTCTGCTGACACATCAAGACTGCACGGCTCTTCTCATCCTCCAATGGACGGCATGCACGCCCCATCATTTGGAGGACGTCCATGACGGGGTAGTCGACATAACGATGCTCCTTGCCCTCGTAAGACTGCACACCCATGATGACGACCATATAGCTCGACACAGGCAGGCTCCACGCAGTATCCTGTGAACCGTGAGCTATCCGCTCTGCTGGATTGGTAGTCGGAACATACCTTGGACGCGATCAAGACCTGAATGGCACCGTGTTGGAATAGCCGCTCTACGATACGCTTGTCCTGCTTGTCGAGCGCCTCATGGTAGTACCCAATGCCATGCTTCAACGTCTCTTTAAGACCGGCGTCGCTGACATGGTCGAGGTGGGGTGCAAGATCCGCCTCTTCGACATGGAGGAACCGTGTTGAATTGTCGTCCGCTCCACAATGAGTGATGATGTCGTCTGCTGTGAGGCGGCACTGGCGACGTGAGGGGACGAAGATAATGACTGGTTTGTGTGGAGAATACTCGCAGATCGCGAGGTACGCTGGCTTCGACATAGCGATCATGAGTGACGGGAAGTGGGGAATTTGGAAGCTCTGGATGTGAATGTCCATGTCTAAGGGACGTGCGCTAAAAGATAATTAGTGATCCGCCACGAAAAATACTACAAGAACGTACCTAGGCGGGAAGTTGAAAATTGCATGCGAAGGCGCACCCATCCACTCGCCCAAGTCTCGTGCATTCGCCAACGAAACACCACAGGCCACAATACGGGTCTTGATGTCGGTCTGTGCAGAGACATACCGAGTGCGCGAGATAACCACCTCGTAAGTCGGCCCGATCTCTCCACCGACGAGCTGCACTTCATCAGCGATCAACAACCCAATCGTCTGTACGTTCTTCCTCTGACGCCATCTTCGAGAAAGGACATCCCACTGTTGTACCGCCGGTGAGTACGTAGCTTAATTGAACCCTAGGCAGTAGAAACTCACCTGTGCGGGCGTGCAGATGATGAGGTCGCCCTTCTCAAGCAACCGCAAATCAGCACTTGTCTCGCCTGTCAGGCTGAGGATTTCCTTGCCACCCTGGAGGTCGCCAAACTTCTTGCGCCACTCCTCGACGCGCATGTCGACCATCTCCTGGTAGGGCTCAATGCAGACGGCACGCTTCTGCTCGCGCTTGCTCCAAAGACGCAAAAGGGCAAACTCAGCACAGATCGTTTTGCCGCTACCCGTAGGAGCCCCAATGAAAACATTGTCGTCGGTCGTGTAGAGCGCCTGGAAGACCTGGGTTTGGATCTTGTTGAACGTCTGGATGGTAGACGAGTAGATACTCTCGAACTCTTTGTTGTGGAGAGCAGAAAGTGGTAGAGCCTGAAGGTCGAGGAGGGGTGTCGGGGGAGGGAACTTCTCCGGTAGGATGAGGTGCTTGAAGGAGATTGGAAGACGTGTCTCGGCGTGGAGCCAGCGATCGGAGACGATGGAGATGTAGTAGTTAGGGGGGACGGGTTCGAACATGGGCACAGTGAGGGTAACATAGTGCTCGTCTTCAGCATACCTTTGACGGAGCTGGAATGTATCGTGGAAGAGGATAATCTCGCCGTCAACATCCTCAACAAGGATCCAGAAGGACTCCGAGCCCCCGTGGATCTTTTCATCCCATCGGAAGTCAGGGATGATGGTCAGGTCAATGCGCAGCAGCGTACGCGTGATGGGCTGGACCTGAGCCTGGAGCTGGAGCTTCGGGAAATTGTGGACGAGACGGTGAACAAGACGGCCGGCTTGCTGGATACCGATGAGCTCTCCAATCTCGGGGGGACTCAAGTCGAAGTAGCGGTACCAAGGGAACTGCTTCGCCTCAGCCTTCCGAATGATGTCGCCGGGAACACCCTTGAACTGACGTAGAGGCGTCATAGAACCCCACATCCGCCGTTCCACCATCTTGCACAAGTCCAGAGCCGCTTTTGCAGGTACAGCCCAACCTCGCTTGAGACAGATCTCGAAGATAGCACGGATGATGCGGCCCGCAGACTGTTGAACATAGACCATGTCGGCGACGAGCGCAAATCCCTCCAACTTTAGTTGCGATATGTAGGCCTGCAAGAGAACGTTGATTTTTGCCGCGGGCTCTTCTACGGACTCCTTGACGGGAATGGGGACACGCTCGAGCAACTTGCCCAACTCGAGTTTTTCCTAAAGGAACGTTAGAACCGGCATAATATCCGCAATGAAGACGACCCACGTCCTGTCGCACGGGAATGAGCTTGAACTCATTCGAGAGTGCGAAAACGCGGAACAGCTCCAATGTAGACATCGTCGGGCGCAGGTGCTGGTTATACGTCGCCATCGAGCTATATGTCACGTAGTAATGCGACGCGATACGACCAAGCTCGGTGCTGTGGAAACGGCCCGTGGAGCGTTCGTACTTGATGAGATGGCATTTCTCCAAGAGAGCGGCGGCAGTATGGACGATATCAGCCCGTTTCTGCACCAAGGTCGGATCACCCTCGAGGTAGTCGATGCCGACGCTGTATAAGACCGGATCCTTGAGCATGCGGACATACCTAGTATAGTAGACACATTAGCCCCTCTCTGTAACGTTTCAGTTTTACACTTACAGGTAAGTATAACCCAGCCATTGTACGGCTTCGTCGCGATTCCGGATGGTGCCCAGGACGATCTCCGCATTGAGGTTGTCCGTCAACTTCGAGACAAACTGGGACTCAATGGGCAGCTGCTGATTCATCAAGCTAAGGTAGTACTGCAACTCGGAGTGGTTTGTGATGATAACACCTTCTCCGTACGTGTCGTACTGCGGACGACCGGCGCGACCAAGCATTTGAAGCACGTCCTGCGAGGACAACTCGACCCAGCGGCCCTTCTCAGGGTTGTAGATCTGCGTACCCTTGATGATGACGGTGTGTGCCGGAAGGTTCACACCCCACGCAAGGGTTGCCGTACAGACGAGAACCTGTAGATGACCATCGGAGAAGAGCTCCTCAACGAGACCACGATCTTCCCTCGACATGCCGGCGTGGTGAATACCGAAGCCAAACTGGAGGAGATCCTTGAGGTGGGGGTCCTTGACGTTGTTTGTCTCCTCGAGTAGAATCTCGCGCGTTGCGCCCTCGGGCTTAACAAACTGCGTGATCGTCTCCTTCTCGATGGCCATGTCGCGGATGAACGTCGCAGTCTTCGCGGTCTCCTTGCGTGAGTGCACGAAGACGAGCGTCTGGTTTTTGCCAGCCTGATCCAGAACCTTCTCATAACAGACCTCGTTCATAACCTGGTACCGCTTGATGGCCTTCTTCTCGGTGACACCGATGAATTGCTGCTGGAGTGCGCAGGGACGATACGACGCATCGAAGTAGAAGAGACCCTTGGAGGTGTCGACGCGAAGGAAAGTGGCGACATCTTGGTAGTTCGGGAGCGTCGCGGAGAGACCGACGAGACGCACGTATTCGTTCGTCTGTTCCATGCGCCGGATCGTCCGAGCAATGACTGACTCGAGGACTGGGCCACGTTCATCATGCAACAAGTGAATCTCGTCGATGATGATGAGACGTACGAGGTTCGTGTAACTCGTGTCCGTGCTCTTGCGCGTGATAACGTCCCACTTCTCCGGCGTCGTGACTATGATCTGGGTCTCCGAAATCTGCTGCTTCGTCATTTGGGAGTCACCTGTGAGTTCGCCAACCTTGATGCCATACACCCCGAGCCGAGAGCTGAAGTTGCCGACCATCTCTTGTACAAGGGCCTTCATGGGAGCAATGTAGACAATCTTGAAGGCGTCCAGATCAAAAGTTCCTGACTCTTCGTCGCGGTATTTCGACAACTCGTTCAAGATGGTCAGCATGGCGACGTTAGTCTATGGACTCAGGTCAGCAAATTTAACCCATGCAATCACAGTAATAAAACTTAGTGCGCACCTTACCAGCACCAGTTGGCGCACATAGCAAAAGAGGCTCGTCTGTCCCGAAAGCGACTGGGTAGAGCTTGCTCTGGATGCGGTTAAGGTTGCGATAGCCCTTGAAACCCTCGCGCGCCCATTCTGGGAGAGACTCGATAAGAACGAGCTCGGAGTCATGAGTTGGCTTGGACTTGGGTGCAGGGACGTGAATCTCTTCGTAACCTTTCTTTGCACGCTTGAAGGAACCCTCGGGAAGCTTACACTTCTTGTTCGACATGAGGTGCCCGCCTTGGCTAAATGCCATGCTCTCCAAGTCGACAGTCGCTTTCGGCTGAACTGTCGAGCCGGGTGCAAGTGTCGCCGTCTTGGGGACAGCTTCAACCTTTGGCTTTGTGTCGACGTCCATCGCATCTGTCTTCTTCGCTCTCCGGTCGCCAGTCAGCTCCCGCAAAATCCATCCAACGCCCTTCTCGCGCATAGCGACCTCGACGTTGACGCGCTCATCCGCATCGCTACGCATGAGCTTCGTACACCAGACAACCACGTCGCGGTTTTTCACAAACTTGCGGATGAGGGGAAAGTGTTGGTAGTCGAAGAGCTCCATCAGCTGGTTCTCGCAGTCGCGAACGCTAGACTCGGAACCAAGGATAGAGAGCACGGAGGAAGCTTTGTCGGCGGCAGTAACAGGGTCAGGGTACACCTCTGAGATCTGGCGCTGCACCCAGAAAGCGTCGATGGAATGTGGTGAGACGATGTCCTTGTCGGCCTGCGTCTTACCCTGCTGGGCCGCCGACGAGCCACCTATCACCAGTTCGTCGTCGCCCTCCAAAGTTTCTGGTGGTGGCTCTGCTCCTTCCGCGTCGGCCTCTTCCTCTTCATCGGACTCCTCCCGAACCTCGAAGCCCTCTTCTTCTTCCTCTTCTTCCTCCTCCTCGTCGAAAACAACAGCGACACCCATCTCGTCATCAATCTCCGCCTCCTTCTTCTCCGTGTCGGGGTCCGCAACCGCCTCGTCTTCGACACCATAGTCAGTAATCTTCTTCGAGAGATTGATGAGCTGAGAGAAGAGCTCGTTAGAGATGGAGCCCAATATCTCCTCAGCCTCCTTCTTCTTGTCGAAGTCTTTCAGGTTCTCATTCTTCAGCGCCTCCAAGACCATGTCGGCTGCGCTGCGAACGACGTCCTGCGCCTGGTCGCCAAGAGCCTGGTGGACGCTCGCGAGGATGAGCTCGTAGACTTCTCGCGTCTCCGCCGTCCTTGGACGGTACGTGAGGCCTTCCACATCCTCCGTCGCCTCGATGATGTCGGTGTAGCCGAAGCCCGTCACCTCCGCCGCCCTCCGCTTTGCGGGTTTCTCGACACCCTCCTGTCTCTCCGCGGCCTTCTTCTTCTTCTTCGCCAAGTCTTTGGGAGCCTCACGCTGCACGCGCGAGCCCATCTCCTTCGGGTCTATGCGACCAACGAGCGACGTGGGGGCGCCATCCGGTTCCTTGTCGCGACGGGGCAAGGCAGAGCGGTCGGCCGTCAAGACAAGCGAAGAGATAGCGGCATAGTTGTAGCCAGACCAGTCCTTTTTGCCAGACATTATAGCAACAGTAGGAAAAGAAAGAACGTGGAAGAGAGTCGGGGGAACGTTGTCGAGCGCGACCTCGACGTCAGGGACGGCGTTGACGACAGCTGCAGCTTGCTTGCAAAACGAGACCGCGCGCGCCCGCCACAGACACGCGTGACTTATTTGGCTCCAATGTGAGCGCTTAATTTATTCGGCGAGGAGAAGACGCGCTCTTGAGCGGCCGACCTCAAACTACACCATTTTTAGATGTAATCTTAACAGAGGTACATACTTACTGGTAAACACGTTACAGTTAGGATCAGTGCTCTGATAGTAATAGAAATAGTGCTCGGATTTGGACATATCAATATTTCGACTAATCCGTAATGCTATGCCTAGTAGCAGCAAACGCCCCACGCCGCTAAGGAAGATAGCTATCTTATACCGCGCGCTCAAGTTTATTGGGCTGACAGGGCGAGGTTACTTATTATCTAATTATTCCCCACCTTGCCAATCCTAGCATGATGCTGGACGAACTTCTCCCTCGCCTTAGCCTATGCAGACAACGCTATCAGCGACATCCCCAGAAGCACATTCGAGCTTACCTCTTCCCAGGTCTTAACCATACTTGGGCGCGCCATATTATCCTCGAAGTACCGCCCCAGCCTCACGAACCTAGCCGACCGAAGGATCTTGAGCGTCGCAGCCCCAACACCGTCCCCAAATAATCCGAGGTTATCCTTCAACAAGAGCATTAAACGGACCAGGAAGGGGGCAAACGCAGCATCGGCTATCGACCATTCGCCGGCAACAAAACCCGTCGGCGGAAGCAAGGTCTGTAATTGTTCCAAGACCGAAAGGAATTTTTCGGCAGTTGCAGTACCGAATACGAATGCCTTGAACACGGGGACGAATTCAGCCTCCATGGTTAGGTAGAACAGACGCGCGTGCGCGCGTAATGTTGGGTCCGCGGGGAGAAGGCGGGCATTTGGGAATATGTCGTTGAGGAACTCGAGGATTACCAGCGACTCCCCGGTTCTGAAAGACTCGGCCGAGGGTGCCTCGTCCGGGCCAAGCTTGGGACCATCGTAGACAAGGTAAGGGACCTTATACGTATATGTAAATTAGTTTTCGTCAATGTGAAGCTCGCTTGCAAACGTTACCCACCTTTCCGCCCGCAGGGTTAACTTTCTTTTCATACCAATCCGGTTTGTTGAGAAGATCAATCCAAATGATGTCGTACGCCACCTTTGCCTCCTCGAGGGCAAGTCGAACCTAATCGACACATCAGTGATACTCCTCTAGTAGTAAAAAAGCACCTACCCGGTGCGGGTAGGGAGAATCCTATGGCACCATAATAAGTTAGCGACACAGCCTCATTATCAGCGTAACAAAGAAATGACGAACAACAGAAGCGTAGAGCGTGATCCTTTTTGTATCAACCATCGCGACTGCAGTGGAATAAACTAGATTCTTGCCGGAGTGCCCTTAGGGTCGCCAGCAACGCCTCTTATATAGATCCTCTCGACCCGCTAGCGCTTCATTAGCTGTCGCTCATCCTACCGCGGCGGGCGGTCTGTTGCTAAGACAAATCTATACAATGCGTGAGCCCGCCAGGCAAGGAGCAGAACGTAACAATGATATGCGACGTACAGCCGAGGCCTTGGTGAGAATTCCCGAGCAGCATAATGATGAGCAACAATTGTGGGGCCGGCGACTGAACTAACCAAGGAATTGTCATTTGCCGATACCGGACCTCAACATTTCGCGATGTTGACGCTGCACATAGTACTTGTGCTGTTATCAGATTCAAATGCCCAGCCCATTCAGCGTGCGTATGTCTGTTCGACAAGGTCGAATTTCAGCTGCTGCTATTGATGGTACACAGGGACGTGGCAGCACTCACCCCTCTACGTGTTCACGCGATTGCTTCTCGTAACACCACGGTAGCGTTTCTCGGGGTACAACAGCTTAATAATAACTTGTCACCGAGCTTCTCACCGCCAGTACTAGTGCTCCGACTCCGAGTCGTGTTGGGCCGGCTTTGGTGAGTCATTCCATGCATACAACAACTCTCCACCGGGGGGGCCGTCGCGTCGGAGGGTTTAGGAAGCTGGTACTTATCGTCCCGATGGTATACTCACCCACAGGCTAATAATGATCTGCATACTACTCAGTATAGTACTCAGTGTGCTCGGTTGGTCCAACTAGTATACTCCAGAGGGACCGCGGCTGGTCCAACCCAG